>CM056053.1:39644675-39757175 GCA_029574335.1 Rana kukunoris | reverse complement strand
TCTGGTTATTATAATTTTTTTTACTGCTTTGATTTTTAATATGAAACTTGGCGCGATGCTTTGAACACAAAATCCCATTCAACAACTTCAATCTACGTGTGAGATGGAGACTGCTGGACAGGAATTGCCTATCACCAGTCATTATTCACAAGTGTTTTCCTAAGAAGAAATAGATTATGATGACTCTCCTGTGTCCGGGGTGGAAAGTTTGGGTGTCAGATTCGGACACTCGGATCATATTTACAGGGCGACCTAATGAGCGGTGATTCATGTTGGCGTTTTGCTTAGCTCTTAAAGGCAAAGTGCGATTCTACGGAAACATATGCTGGGCTCTCCGGCTTTGACAGACACAGTACAGTGCAGACCTCCTGACCATCGGTGACAAATGATAGAGGGTGTCAGGAGGGAACCTGCATGGTTAATGGCAGGAATTGTTATAATGTGAGTGTTCCCAGATGTTCCCAATGCATCAGTGTTACTTCTCATTTACATGGAGAGGCCGTACACAATGCAGACACCCAGAATAAAGACTATAGAATTACTAACCATTTGTGAGCTGATCAAGCACCACATTTATTAACCGACTCCACTCTGATATTTTCTAACAATGAACTCACTGTATTTTCTTTTTAAAGCGGAGTTCCACCCTTAAAACCACTTTCTTTCATCCCATCCAGCATACTGGCATCAGCGCCAGTATGCTGTTTTTTTTTTTTTTAATCCATGTACTTACTTTATAATAGATCATTTAATTTTGGGCGCACTGCCGTGTATGTCGCCGCTATAAGGCGTCACGCCTTCCGGAAACAGCCGACTAGCGTTCGGCTCTTCTCGGCGCCTACGCACAGACCTAGAAGCTGACTGCGCAGGCGCCATATATAGCCGCGTCACGCCCTCCGAAAAAAGCCGAACTAGGACCGGCTATTTACGGCGCCTGCGCAGTCAGCTTCTGGGTCTGTGCGCAGGTGCCGAGAAGAGCCGAACGCTAGTCGGCTGTTTCTGAAAGGTGTGACGCCTTATAGCGGCGACATACACCGCGGTGCGCCCAAAATTAAATGATCTATTATAAAGTAAGTACATGGATTAAAAAAAAAAAAAAAACAGCATACTGGCGCTGACGCCAGTATGCTGGATGGGATGAAAGAAAGTGGTTTTAAGGGTGGAACTCCGCTTTAACACTAAGCCTATGTTATAGTTATATATGCATTTTTTTCCCTTTGCATTTAACCACTTAAAGACCGCCTCCTGCACATATACGTCGGCAGAATGGCACGGCTGGGCACATGCACGTACCGGTACGTCCTCTTTAAGTGACCAGCCATGGGTCGCCGGCGCACTCACACGACCCGGTCCGAAGCTCTGTGACCCGATGGCCGCTGGTGTCCTGCGATCGGTCACAGGAGCTGAAGAACGGGGAGAGATTAGTGTAAACACACCTTCCCGGTTCTTCACAGTGGCACTGTCATTGATTGTCTTTCCCTATATCAGGGTACAGACAATCAATGATGTCACACATCTAGCCCCGCCCCCTAGAATTAGAAACACATATGAGGTCCCACATAACCCCTACGGTGCCCCTAGTGGTAAACTCCCAAACTGCAATTGTCATTTTCACAGTAATCAGTGCATTTTTATAGAATTTTTTGCTGTGAAAATGACAATAGTCCCAAAAATGTGTCAAAATTGTCCGATGTGTCCGCCATAATGTCACAGACATAAAAAATAAAAAAAACGCTGATCGCCGCCATTAGTAGTAAAAAAAAAAAAAACTATCCCCTATTTTGTAAACGCTATAAATTTTGCGCAAACCAATCGTTAAACACTTATTGCGATTTTTTTTACAAAAAATAAGTATCGGCCTAAACTGAGGGGAAAAAAAAATGTTATATATATTTTTTGGGGATATTTATTATAGCAAAAAATATTGAATTATTTTCAAAATTGTCGCTCTATTTTTCTTTATAGCGCAAAAAATAAAAACAGCAGAGGTGATCAAATACCACCAAAAGAAAGCTCTATTTATGGGGGAAAAAAAAGGACACCAATTTTGTTTGGAAGCCACATTGCACGATCGCGCAATTGTCAGTTAAAGCGACGCAGTGCCGAATCGCAAAAAGGGGCAAGGTCCTTAACCTGCATATTGGTCCGGGTCTTAAGTGGTTAAAGTGGTTGTAAACCTCAGACATGAAATATGAACAAAGAATGGCCCTCTACAGTGTGTACTTGTCACAATCTAGAGCACTAAGTGTAATTTCTGTCTGCTGCTTCTGTCCTCTGCTATCTGCATTAGTCACCTGACAAGTTTTCCTGACACCAAGTGATAACAGGATGACAGGGGAGGGAGCTTCAACATACAGCATGTGATTGACAGCCTCAGCTCTGAATATGTGCTGTGTGAAAAGGGATGTCTCTCTTCTCTCCTATAAGCTCTCAGAGCTTTCCTCACTGAGCTCTGAAGTATGCAATTTCAGCTCTCTTCCCCCTTTTTTCTGACCGATCAGACAAGCTTTAGAAATTCTGGACTCTGAATGGATTTAGAGAAAAGAAGACTGCAGATAGACAGGTATGACTTATGTGTGAGTAGTTTCATTTCTGTGCATCACCTGATGCCAGTCACTTCACTGGGTATATATATATATATATATATATATATATATATATATATATATATATATATATATATATATATATATATATATGAGGGTTTTTTAACCACTTAAAAAAACACTATACATTTGAACCCCGGATTACGAGCAAAATCTGTTCCCGGAGTATGCTCGTAATCCAAAGTACTCGTATATCAAAGCGAGTTTTCCCATTGAAGTCAATGGAAACTAAAAGAATTTGTTCCGCATTGACTTCAACGGGATGCAATACGGAATGTGGCCAAATGTGGGGGGCGCCAGAGAGCGCCGAAAACTGACGCCAAGGCCCGAGGACACTTTGGCTCGTTTCCTGCGTTCCTGTACCTCAGGCCAAAGTTCGGCTTTTCTCGGCTCCTGCTCCGCCGTACCTCAGGCCAAATGAGATACTGCAGGCCTATTTAGCTTGAATTCTGCTTGTCTTGCTAGTCAACATTCGCAAACCAAGTCAGAATTAAAAAAAAAAAAAAGTTGCTCATAAATTAAAAATCTCTCAGTGTGCATGGAGCCTAAAGCCTGGTATAGACGATTGGATTGTCGGCGGACAAAGCGTAGGACTTTTGTCAGAAGGGCGTTGGCCAGGAATTTGTCTTGCATACAAACTGCAAAGAATTGTTGGCCAACAAACATGAAACTACGTGTTTTCTCAGCTATTTAGCGCCACCCTTTGGGCAACTTCTGCTAATGTTGCGTTATGGTTAGCATTGCTTCTGAGCATGCGTGTTTGTACTTTGGCGTTTTGTCTGAAGGAATTATGTACACACGATCGGATTATCCGACAACACGCAGCTGTTGTCAGAAAATTTTAAAGCATGCTATCCCACATTTGTTGGCGGAAAATCCAACAACAATTGTCCGATGGAGCATACAAACGGTCAGATTTTCCGTCAACAGCCTGTAGTCGCACAATTCCCATCGGAAAATCTGATCGTGTGTATGAGGCTCACGAGTATTCATGAACAAAGTATCTTAGTGTTGCTGATCAATGCAAAATGATAATCAATATTCCACCCTGGATGACCGACTCCAATCAAATCCAGTCTAAATTGATTGACGTTATGGCAATTCGCTTATTTGCAGATTCATCAATAGCCAATTATTATACAAGATTTATATAGGACTCAAGCCGCTCTATTTGGTCCTCCCAAGACCTCATGCTCTTTAGCTCTCTTGTCACCTCCTCCCATGCTCACCTCCAGGATTTCGCCAATCCTTTGGAAGTCCCTACCCCAATCTGACAAACTGTCCACTAATCTATCCATATTTAGTGACAGAAAAGGTAATAACTCTGGGGGGTGAGATGAAGAAAATTAAAGTACAGTTGTTAGGTGAAGGCAGGATAGGCTTCTCTGAAGAGAAAATATTCCAGGGATCGCCTTAAAAGTGGATAGAGATGGAGATAGTCTGACAGATTGAGGTAGGAAATTTCAATAGGATGGGAGAGGCTCGGCAGAAGTCCTGGAGACGAGTGTGGGAGGAGGTGACGAGGGAGCAGGAGGTTTGGGAGGAATGAAGAGGACGATATGGTCAGTATTTTGAGACTAGGTTAGTGACATAGGCGTGCCCACAGGGTGTGCCTGGACGCACCCTAATCACCCCATGTGGAGCAGATTCCCCTTGTTTAGACCCTTGATATTTCACCAAAGCCCCCTAATGGGGCTCTTAATTTTTTTTAAATAATAAAAAATAAAAACTGACCTCAGCCTTATTGATGCCAATCACTGCCCTACCGATACCGTCAGTATATATACTGTACATATACACGGGTGTTTGAGCTTTGGGGTGCACACCCTAATGTAATGGGCTGTGCACACCTATGGTTAGTGATGTAGCTGTATTGGCTTTGTAAGTTATTATTAGGATCTTAAATTAAATAGATCTGATAATAAAATTGAAGCGTGTGTGGCCACCATTACATGGCGCTTCTGATCAGGTCAGCCTATAAACTGACAGATGGGCCCGATTGGACTGCTCATGTGAAAGAGGCCATAATGATAATTTTTATCAAAGTAAAACCATTGGTTCTGGTGGAAAAACAAATCCAATTCACCCAACTATCTTTTCCTTGTTGTTCGGAATGATGATTAGCCAGAAATGTGTGCTTGCAGTAAACCTATATTTACTAGATTATTGAGTTTATAGCTGATATAGAATGCTGGGCAGTATTATCTGCAATAATTATTGCTCCGTACTGGAAGACGGGAGGGTTGAGTGGAGGGAACTGACAGACACAAGTCTGAGCTAACAAATTCCTTCCCCTCAACCTGTTTTATAGAGACATTTGTTCCGGACTATTAACTGCCAATAGGGTGCAAACACATTCTGCTTGCACAATTAACTGGACAATTAAACGGCATTTTAGAGGTTTATGGAGATGGCACATTGCTGTTGGAAGAACAGAAGGCAACACAAGGTAATATAATAACTTCAGCGTTAATGATAACAAGTAGGAAAAGCAATTGAATGCAGTTAATCACTGAGCCAGATCCCATGTCCCATCAGAATGTGGATGGGGAATTAAAGAACATTTGCTATGGGTTACTGAACTTTGTACATTGGCCTTTGATTTACTACATAAAGGTAAGTTTAAAAAAGGGGTATTGAGCTCTACTTTTTAACTTGGTCCTACAGCTAAGTTTATAATTAATCGTAAGCTGCCCGTGGATTGATTAGACGTGGATTGAAATTTGTTCTGGTTCAGCAGAGCTCATTTAGTAAATCGACCCTACAAACTGTAGGTACAGAGGGGAGTAAAAGCATCTCATTTACTGTTTTTCGAGAAGATGTCAAGTCTTGAAAGCTCATTTAACCACTTGAGCCCCGAGCCTGTTTTTCAGATTCGGTGCTTACGAGACTAAAACAGTTTTTTTTTGCTAGAAAATTATTTAAAACCCCCAAACATTATATATTTTTTTTCTAACACCCTAGAGAATAAAATGGCGGTCATTGCAATACTTTTTCTCACACCGTATTTGCGCAGCGGTCTTACAAGCGCACTTTTTTTTGGAAAAAAATCACTTTCTTGAATTAAAAAATAAGACACCAATACATTTGGCCCAATTTTTTTATATATTGTGAAAGATAATGTTACGCCGAGTAAAATGATACCCAACATGTCACGCTTAAAAATTGCGCCCGCTCGTGGCATGGCGTCAAACTTTTACCCTTAAAAATCTCGATAGGCGACGTTTAAAAAATTCTACAGGTTGCATTTTTTGAGATACAGAGGAGGTCTAGGGCTAGAATTATTGCTCTCGCTCCAACGATCGCGGCGATACCTCACTTGTGTGGTTTGAACACCGTTTTCATATGCGGGCGCTACTCGCGTATGCGTTTGCTTCTGCGCGCGAGCTCGTCGGGACGGGGCACTTTAAAAAAATATTTTTTGGGTTTTCGTTTTTATTTATTTTATAATTTTTAACACTGAAAAATTATCACTTTTATTCCTATTACAAGGAATGTAAACATCCCTTGTAATAGAAAAAAACATGACAGGTCCTCTTAAATATGAGATCTGGGGTCAAAAAGACCTCAGATCTCATATTCAGGCTTAAATGCAAAAGAAAAAAAAAGAAAAAATGTAAACTAAATAAATGTCTCTTTAAGACGCTGGGCGGAAATGACGTTTTGACGTCACTTCCGCCCAGCAGAGGTATGGGGACGGCTGAGGGACATTTTTTCCCTCAGTCGCATCCCCGGACAGCCAGCAAGAGGACCCGATCGCCTCCGCTGCTACCGACGGCTACGGTAAGCGGCGGAGGGCGCAGGAGAGCTGCGGGAGGGGGGGGCACCCTCTCCCGCCGCCGATAACGGCGATCTTGCGGCGAATATCGTTAACAGGTCCGCCCCACGAAGAGATGGATATCTTGGTTGTGGCAGCAGCTGCCGCCGTTACCGAGATATCCATCTTAAAAAAATCACGTCTTTAGACGTAGGGCGGATCTCAAGTGGTTAAAGCTGAATTCCAGGTATGGGTCTTTTCACATAATTAACGTTGGTCCAGCTTGGATCATGCTTTGCTGGGGTTTTTTGTATTCCACTGGATCAACAGTGGGTATAAGTTTGTGTATATGGGATTGTATTATTTTTTTGGTTGAACTTGATGTACCCTATTTATCGGTGTATAACACGCACCCCAACTTTAAGAGGATAGTTTCGGGGAAAGAACTTTCCACAGCCCCCTGCATATGACACGCAGGCACAATTTACCCTCTATTTTCAGGGTAAAAAAGTGAGTGTTATACGCCAATAAATACAGTACTTGTGTCTTTTTACAACATGACTATGTAAAACACAAGCACAAAGGAACAGTAGAGGAAGAACTAAATACCCTCCCAGCAGCCAGCATCAGCTAGAGCCTGATTACTGGGAACTTCTGCCTGCTGGGAGACACTCTCTGGTGGACATCGGAACTACAACCCTTCACTCAGGAAACCACAGTGCCATCATCAGGAGGATCCAGGTCCTGAATCGAGGGGGTCGTCTGGTTAGCACGGGTGCCATTTAGAGAAAGCTCTGCATTTGCATACTGAATGAGGTGGTGTGGTGACATCCCAATCTCCACCTCGTTGAATCAGGGAACACTTTGCAATTATTTTGATGTAAAGCATTCTAGTGGAGATCATTGTAGAAGCAGTGTCTACTTCAGCTTCAAGGGGGATTGGCAGGTATGCTATATACAGTGCGGAAAATAAGTATTTGAACACCCTGCTATTTTGCAAGTTCTCCCACTTGGAAATCATGGAGGGGTCTGAAATTGTCATCATAGGTGCATGTCCACTGTGAGAGACATAATCAAAAAAAAAATTCCAGAAATCACAATGTATGATTTTTTAACTATTTATTTGTATGATACAGCTGCAAAGAAGTATTTGAACACCTGTCTATCAGCTAGAATTCTGACCCTCAAAGACCTGTTAGTCTGCCTTTAAAATGTCCACCTCCACTCCATTTATTATCCTAAATTTGATGCACCTGTTTGAGGTCATTAGCTGCATAAAGACACCTGTCCACCCCATACAAATCAGTAAGAATCCAACTACTAACATGGCCAAGACCAAAGAGCTGTCCAAAGACACTAGAGACAAAATTGTACACCTCCACAAGGCTGGAAAGGGCTACGGGGAAATTGCCAAGCAGCTTGGTGAAAACAGGTCCACTGTTGGAGCAATCATTAGAAAATGGAAGAAGCTAAACATGACTGTCAATCTCCCTCGGACTGGGGCTCCATGCAAAATCTCACCTCGTGGGGTCTCAATGATCCTAAGAAAGGTGAGAAATCAGCTCAGGACTACACGGGAGGAGCTGGTCAATGACCTGAAAAGAGCTGGGACCACCGTTTCCAAGGTTACTGTTGGTAATACACTAAGACGTCATGGTTTGAAATCATGCATGGCACGGAAGGTTCCCCTGCTTAAACCAGCACATGTCAAGGCCCGTCTTAAGTTTGCCAATGACCATTTGGATGATCCAGAGGAGTCATGGGAGAAAGTCATGTGGTCAGATGAGACCAAAATAGAACTTTTTGGTCATAATTCCACTAACCGTGTTTGGAGGAAGAAGAATGATGAGTACCATCCCAAGATCACCATCCCTACTGTGAAGCATGGGGGTGGTAGCATCATGCTTTGGGGGTGTTTTTCTGCACATGGGACAGGGCGACTGCACTGTATTAAGGAGAGGATGACCGGGGCCATGTATTGCGAGATTTTGGGCAACAACCTCCTTCCCTCAGTTAGAGCTTTGAAGATGGGTCGAGGCTGGGTCTTCCAACATGACAATGACCCGAAGCACACAGCCAGGATAACCAAGGAGTGGCTCTGTAAGAAGCATATCAAGGTTCTGGCGTGGCCTAGCCAGTCTCCAGACCTAAACCCAATAGAGAATCTTTGGAGGGAGCTCAAACTCCGTGTTTCTCAGCGACAGTCCAGAAACCTGACTGATCTAGAGAAGATCTGTGTGAAGGAGTGGGCCAAAATCCCTCCTCCAGTGTGTGCAAACCTGGTGAAAAACTACAAGAAACGTTTGACCTCTGTAATTGCAAACAAAGGCTACTGTACCAAATATTAACATTGATTTTCTCAGGTGTTCAAATACTTCTTTGCAGCTGTATCATACAAATAAATAGTTAAAAAAATTCATAAATTGTGATTTCTGGATTTTTTTTTTTGATTATGTCTCTCACAGTGGACATGCACCTTACGATGACAATTTCAGACCCCTCCATGATTTCCAAGTGGGAGAACTTGCAAAATAGCTGGGTGTTCAAATACTTATTTTCCGCACTGTACATAGTTACAGTGGTCCAAGCTAAATCATCAATGTATCTGTATATAAAATATTAATACATGGAATTCAGCTTTAAATCTCAAATTATAGTCCCCTGTGTACACCTTGGGTTGGATCCGTAAATAAGGCTAACTGAAAAATAAGCTTATCTGCTAAAGCAAAACCCCCAGTTAAGTGTGCCCACCTTACAATGACATCACTGGAAGTCATTATGCGCCATACTGGGTCTATTCCCACCCCCCAACATGAATAACGTATTGAAGAAAAAAATAAAATTTGTTCATTCTCCAAATTCTTCCAAATGTCTATGACAGAGCCATGAGGATCTCATGAGCTGTAAGAGTTGAACGTATTTTTCCGAGAAAGGGTGGACGGGTTTCTGAAATTATTTGGGAGTTCTGTTGTGTGGTGCATTTAGATGAAAACAGTTCCACGTTAAGTAAACACTCACTGGCTTTTATATTGAAAGAACCAATCTTCATATCGTTTTAATTAAAGCCAACAAATGTAAACAATGCTTACAGCTCAGCTGACAAAGAACTTACACAATTATAGTGAATTTTAATGTACACAACAATAACATATCCAAGCTGTGCACTGCTGAGCAGAATATAAAACTGGAAACTCATGAGGGCCATGTGAGCTGGAAATCTTAGAATATTAACCATGAAAAAGGCCCCGTTCACACAGGTGTTCATCAGTCCATTTTTAATTGGATTAGATAAATCAAAAGCAGACTGCAATGTAACCCTAATGGGCAGGGGAGGGCTGGCAGCCTTTGGCCTGCGGGGAAAATCCAGTCAAGGGGCCGATTGAACCAACCAATTGAAGCAACTTGTGAAGGACTACAAGTCCAAGCATGAACCCCTGAGATCTAACAATGTGACCCCCTTACATCTCATGGGTTCATGCGGTGACCTGTAGTCCTTCATTAGTTGGGTGGGTGACACATCCTAAGCTCGGAAAGGATCATGCTGGGACCTGTAGTCATTCACTTTTGGGGGTCACATCCTCAAAAGTGAAAGACTACAAGTCCAAGCATAAACCCCTGAGATCTAAGGATGTGACCCCTTAGATCTCACAGGTTCATGCTGTGACCTATAGTCCTCGACTAGTTGGGGGAAGGGGGGCAGGTGTAAGACACATCCTAAGCTCTGAGGGGGTCATGCTGGGACATGTAGTTGTTCATTTTTGAAGGGTCACATTCCCAAAAGTAAAGGACTACAAGTCCCAGCATGAACATTGGCTGAGATTTAAGGATGTGACCTTCTCTTCTTGTCAGCTCAAGCTCCCTCGACACACATGCTCCACATATATTGTAATTCATCCACTACTCCCAACCTCACCTCGGGCAGGTCGACTCTGAGAAGTTCTTTGTTTGATCCTGGCCACACAGGAGAAGATGGAGACAGGAGGTGGGTGGAGCCAAATAGGTGCGGTGGAGGAAGTTAAATCCTGCTCTGAATTCTGGGGACTCGGCCTCACTTTCTTCACCCTGACTTCATTGGTTGCTAGACGCCAGGCGATTCTAGCAACCAGTGCAGAAAACAGCGGTCAGCAGCAGAACAGATGGGTCTCGGCCGACCAAGTTACTGTAAGCACAGCGGAGCTGCTGCTGTGGTGGCCTTTTCCGAGGGGAATCAGATAGGTCCAGGGGCAAATTGCCACCCTGCCCAGTCCAACCCTGCCTATGTGCAGCCAGATGCAAGTGGAGTTTCGTTGGACCAATCACAGGATGTCTGTGTCCAGCTACACGTTTCTTGACATGATTTAATGAGAGCAGATATAGGTTGGCGCATGTCCATTTACATCCAACCACCTAAAGTGACTGGATGGGGGCAGATATGGGCAAATGCATGTCCATTTACATGGATCCCCATAGGGATTACATGGGTCTGTTTTTACTCCATCACAAACTAGAGGAGAAAAACCGGAATGGACATGGATGTCCTACTGTATATGTGACATCTATTTATATTATGATTCAACTCAGGAGGGGATACGTTTATAGATCTCCTGCTGAGATAGAATGGACAGCGTCTGTATAAGAGGGTCCAATATTGAAAATTGCTTTGTTAAGCAATCTTCATTTCACTTTTTACTTATCGGCGTATAACACGCACCCTAACTTTAAGAGGGACATTTCAGGAAAAAAACTTTCCATGGCCCCCTGCGTATAACACGCAGGCACAGTTTACCCTCTATTTTCAGGGTAAAAAGTGAGTGTTATACGCCAATAAATACAGTATTACGAATATGATCAAAGCATAGACAAACTATTTGAAGAGTAAAAATATCCACACACAATGATTAAAAGTGGATCTAAAGCCAAAACTTTTTTTCAATTATTAATAAAGTGGTGAAAAGTTAGACCAACTGTTGGGTTTTTATTGTGGTCTATGTCCCCGTTCATCCTCTCCATTTGTCCTGATGACCTTTATGACTAGAACATAAAGGAGGGGGGAAAGACCAAATGTTCCTGGTGTTCCTGGAACAGGAAGTGAGATGGAATCATCCAATGAGGTGACCTGCTCTGCCGACAACGGTCTGAGCAATTTCCAGCACCTTGGAGAAAAATTCTCTCCCTTCCAGGGGTCTCTCTGCAAAAAGGAAGTGAAATCTCCCCAATCATTCCCATTCTAAATAAAAAGTTTTGTCTGTAGATATACTTAAAAAACAATTACTGCAAATGTATATTTGTGCTTTTTGTTTCTATAATCTCTGTAATATGTCCCATTTTGTCTCCATTTACAAAAATAAAAATTTACAATTGCAATTTTTGCTTCTTTTTTTTTTTTTTTAATAACCACAAAGAGGTTTTCATCAATGTTCAGAATGTCAATCAAGTGACTACACCCATAATCTGCCCTCGCTCTCCCTCTTCTGATGTTGGATTTTTATAAAACTGATGATTAATCTGCCTATATTTTTGCCTTCTTCATTTCTTCCCAAATTCCCCCCCCCCCCCATCAACATAAGGACATTTTTAAATAAAGCCCTTCATGTTTTGTTACATATCATATTTTAGACCCAGCAATGTTAATTGACAGTATATACAGTATATCTCAATTTAGTCTTTAAGAAAATCTATGCCACCAAGCACTTTTGACTTAAAGTGCCCAGTGGGGGTTCAAAGTTCAATTTCCACCTGTGAAGTAGATGGAGTCTGTGATGATTTTGTAGACTGCAGCATATGGAGTTTTCAGACGGTGGAGGTGCGTGCCTTGGGATGACCATTTTTATCCCACATGGGGGTTGATTTACTGAAAAAAGGAAAGAGCAAAATCTGGTGCAGCTGTGCATGGTAGCCAATAGGCCGCTAACTTCAGCTTGTTCAATTAAAGTGGAACTTTAGCCATACCAACTTGATAAAAAATAATGTTCTTTAGCAAGGAACATACATTCCACATTAATTATGCTACCAAAACGAGTGTGCGCTGTAAAATTGGATACAGCATTGCTCCCGTTTATTCTTGCTAGAGGCTGCCATTGTGCGGAAGCCCAGAGCAGCAGTAAATCTTTATGCTGTCTAGTGGTTCTGATTTTCAGCAGTGTAAAAAATAAAGAGCAACTGAGCATGTGCAAAGCAGGGTAAGATAGTGTATTACTGGATTTTAAACCGCATAGGCACTTATTTTTATTGTTTTATAGCAATACCTGCAAAAGGGACCAGCCTGACGTGATCTAGCAGGACCAAATTTTCTGACTAAAGTTCCACTTTAAGCTTTGGCAAAATAACCCGGAAGTTGATTGATTTCTATGCAGAGATGCACCAGGATTTGCACTCTCCAGCTTTAGTAAATCAACCCCATTGTGTCATTTGTTTTGAGGATTCTGGTGGCTTCACCAAAACAACCAATGGCCTGGTGTGTCCCGGGGGCTTAACAGGCACTGAAGACAGGGTGTCCCGTATGGACATTGCGCCCCCATGAGTGTCACCAGAGAAAGCCACCTTAAAGCAGAGCTCCACCCTAAATTGGAACTCCCGCTGATCGGAACCCTCCCCCCTCCGGTGTCACATTTGACACCTTTCAGGGGGAAGGGGGGGTGCAGATACCGGTCTAAAGACAGGTATTTGCACCCACTTCCGGCCACACAGTCAGCGGATAGACTTCGGGCATGATGTCACCCCCCCCCCCGTTGTGTTCTGGGAACTCTCGGCTCCCAGCACACAGCGGGAGCCAATAAGCAGGCGCAGAACGACTCGCGCATTTGCCGTAGGGAACCGGGGAGTGAACACTTCACTTCCTTGTTCCCTCACCGAGGATGGCGGGGGGCAGCAGAGTGATGAGCGATCGCTCGCCCTCTGCTGCGGACGCCGCTGGACTCCAGGACAGGTAAGTGTGCTGATATTAAAGCGGAGCTCCACCCTAAATCAAACATAATCTCAATAGCAATAATGGTCATAAACAATGTTCAATCCGATATCTTCATTAAAAATAGTTTTACTGTACCATATAAACACAATAGGCTTCCGGTCTGCAGCCCTCGGGTTTCCTTCGGGTTTTCCATTGCTTCCTGTCCCGCGCAGTGTCTTCTGGGAGCTTGTGTTATAGCTCCCATGTTAGCATATTCGGACCTTTTAGAGGAAACATCGCGCGACTTCGGGCAGCAGGAAGTGACGCGCGATGTAAAGGAAGGAGGGCGGGCGTTTGAAAAATCTCCATTACAGGACAGCGCTGCTCCCGGGTGCTAGTGCGCATGTGCAAAATCGAGCGGTGGATGCTGGGATTACAGCATCACCGCAAGCAGGAAGTCTCCGCTGGTGGAAATGTAATGCCCACACTGAAGATGGCAACGGCTGACCATCCGAAATATAACTTTTTATTACACATAGCAACAGATCGGGACGGACGTTTAAAAAGAGAAACGTGAGTTTACTTAAGCCTTCACATTAACTATTTAACTACCCCCAAAGAAAAAAAAAACATTTTAGCATGGGAGATCCGCTTTAAAAGTCAGCAGCTGCTGGCTTTTAATACTTTTTTTTCAGCGGACATCCGCTTTAATTGACCTCATGGGCAGCACAGCCCTGGGCACAGGGATCACAATTAGATACCCAGGAGGGCAAAGAAACAAGATTCAAATTGGAGTAAAAGTATTCCCAAGACAAAAACGGGTCTTCCTGAGCTGTAAATGGCATGACTACCTGAGACATCAACACATGCCACAGGCAGGGATGGTGGTACAAAACACATTTATGGTTGGCAAAAACTGCTAAAGAGAATTTTAGGGTTGGAGCCCCCCGAGGTGAATTAGCTGTCTGTACGTCAGTTAAACATAGGCATTTTATTTTTTTGCCAGCTTTACCAGCTGTGCCAGTCTAGTGTTCTCTCTACACATGTTTCTTATGAGGATGTTTAGAAAGACAAAGCTGAGAATTAACTGCAAAGTCAAATTCCTACAACCAAATGAGGTGTCTGATACATCAGACATAACACATCATCACTGGCAGGGGAAGCTTTGCCATTAAGAAAATAATATAAAAAACCTAGCCAAGCAACGAAGGGGCCATAATGGAAAAATGAAGATAAAAATGTTTTCAGGCTGTCCACATATGGAAGAGAGTCCTTTGCTCTCTGCCAACAACCTTTGGGGTCCATTTCTGCAGACCAATCCCTAACCTATACCTGCAACTCAAGATAACTATCTTCCGGATCCAGTAGATCCAACTCAAACCAACCTGAAACTGAAGATCTAGTCCCCCCTAGGCGTTCATGCACACATTAAATGTGTTTTTAATCTGAATGCCATGCCAATCTACATACTGTAGTTTGAAATACAGTGTAATCCACCTTTCAGTGCATACATGTGAATGAGCTTTGCAATTTGATTTGCTGTGCCCCCCCTTCAAAAATGCAGGTACATTTTGTCAAGTATTGAGGGGTGTTAAAGTAGATGTAAATATAAAATCTCATAAGCCTTAACCTGGTAATGCTATTTCTGAAAGTATTTTCAATACTTTCTAATTCTGCAGGTTTCACTGAAAGTGATTATACCATAAAGGTTCCTAAATTTCCTCGCTCTACAAACCTGGTGACATCGGGCGCCCATCCGCACACGACCTCTGCCAATGGGAGAACCCCCTCTAACATGTTTCACCCAATAGGGGCTTAATCTTAGAGGCCCTATTTGGCAGAACATGTTAGAAGGGGTTCATGGGACCAATTGAAGCTATTTTTATGAAGAGGAGCTCACTATATGCCGAGGCAGTGTATGGACAGGTACCATTTTGTTATTTTGTAGTAGTTCTCAATGTGTCCTACGAGACAGTATTCAACCCGACCAGTACCTGCAAACAATGGGCCAGATTCAGAGAGCCATTACGCCTGTCTAACTGGTGTTAGACTGGAGTAATTTCAAATTACGCGCGTTTTCTAGCTAGTCGAAAACCTCAAACCATGAATAGACGGCTGCGGGCTTCAATTCGACTGGATTAAGTGTTTGTACGCCTTCGGATCTACGCTGCAATAAAATTGCGGCCACTGGGTGGACTTCCCGTCATTTTCCGCGTCAGGGTATGCAAATGAGCTTTTGCCGACGATCCCCGAAATTACGATCTTCAATCGCAATCTCTTACGGCACCTTTAGTCATCTTTTATTTGCGTAACACTTTACCAGCTTTTTGCTGCTCTAATATTAGACAGCCCATGTTAAATATGGCCATCGTTCCCACGTCAAATTTCTACGTTTTCCGACGTCTTTTATTATTTTTTTTAACGCAAGTCGTCCGGGAATAGGAATGTTCGTAAATGCCGCTACTCAAACAACGAATGACGTAACGACATGATTTCGCGCAATGCACAGCGGGAAATTTCTGAACGGAGCATGCGCAGTTCGATCGCCGCGGGGACGCGCTTAATTTAAATGCTTCACGCCCCCCAATCGCGTATTTCCATTACGCGGCGAGAAATAGACTACGCCGCCGTAGCGTACGAGCAAAAATCTACCAGGATTCGGTGTAGAGCCTGGTAAAATAAGGCAGCGTAGAGTATTTTGATTACGCAGCGGAATATTAAGTGTATGTGAATCTACCCCAATGTGTCTAGTCGGCTGGGATAACATATTGAGGCATTGGAGCAGTACTTAGTTTCTGGTGAAATTTGAACACAACTGTCAATATGACCCTACCACTGTAGGTACTATTGCAACAATATATAATTAGCTTAGGAAGACCGATCCCCTTCCATACCTAGATCGCAGGGACAGAGATCTTGGGAGAGGGAATGGAAACACATTTGCCAAACCAAAACCCCCATGAACTATTAATACATTCAATACAGAATCTAATTACAAACTGCTCATGTGCTGGTAAATGGTTCCACAATATTTGGCAAATTTTCACTGGATGCCTGCAGCTCATATTTAAGGAGCTGTCAAATCCTTGGCACCCATCTACTTATCTGTTGGGAATACCCTAAGATTTGATATTATTAGATTAGCATACAGTATATCAAATGGCATATAAACGCCTAAGTAAAGGTTTCTCTAAATCTCCAAAAGAGGTCCTTGCCCAACCTGAAACCAGACACTTGCACAAACCCATTTTCCACTACTGCAAATTGACACAGATAGTGGGCCTCGACCCCGCCCCCCACTCGTGTCAATGCATTTGATTGACAGCAGCCCAATAAGGAGCGAGACAGCGTTGGGAGCAGCTGCATCATGCACATCACTAGATCGGATCGGGCTCAGGTAAGAAAACAAAAAGGGGGGGGGGGGCAAGCTGCAGCACAGAAGGTTTTTCACCTTAATGCATTAAGGCTTTAGATCCACCTTAAGCAAAAAAAAAAAAATGTGGTTCTTACTCAACAAATAAATTGGCTGCTATTCTTTTTTTTTTTTTAAATCATTTATTTATTTTTTTCAATTTTACGCTATTCTTAAAGCGGAGGTTCACCCTAAAACATTTTTCTAACATTACATTGTGCTCACTTGCAACATTGACAGCACGCGTTTTTTTTTTTGCTGTACATACCGTAGTATAGCTATTTCCCCCCACCAGCTTCCGGGTTGCGGCTCCCGCGGGAGTGGGCGTTCCTATGCAGCAGGTAAGTGAGTGACGTGATGACAAAAACAACCCCCCCTTCGCAAAAGGAGCCGAACATCGGTGCGCAGGCGCTGTATAGAGCCGACTCGCAGTTCGGCTACCTTTGGCAACTCGTGACGCTCCTTATGCGACAAGGGGTAGTTTTTGTCATCACGTTAATCACTTACCTGCTGCATAGGAACGCCCACTCCTGCGGGAGCCACTACCCAGAAGCCGGGGGGGGGGGAATAGCTATCCGACGGTATGTACAGAAATAAAAAAAAAAACACACACAGGCATACCCCGCTTTAAGTACACTCACTTTACATACACTGGCGAGTAAGGCCATACCCGCGAGTGTATGTAAAGTGCCTTACAAGTACTGTACAGACTTTTTGCAGCCACAGTAGAAGGAGCTAAAGCTCCGAGAGCATAGCCCGCCCTGTTCCAGTGTGCCCCAGACACCCCCAATACAGACCCTGAGACCTCAACTACAGCTCCCGACACCCCCACTACAGCCCCTGACCCCCTACTACACCCTAGAAGTGAAAAAATATATTGTTTCACTTTAAGTACATTTTCGTTTTACATACATGCTCTGGTCCCATTGTGTACTTAAAAGTGGGGTATGCCTGTACTGTCAATGTTGCAAGTGAGCACAATGTAATGTTAGAAAAATGTTTTAGGGTGAACCTCCTGCTTTAAAGACTCAGTTTAAAAAATTTGAACAGGTTTGAACTCCTTGGATTAACACCCATCTCTCTGGGACCTAGACCATACACCGTTGGCTCTCTGAGAATAGGTGTCTTTTGAACTACTTGAAATTATGGCTAGAATCCACCCTCATTTCTCTTTTACCACTTCCCCTACCATCCTTACCTTCACACCCGGCGAGCTATCCTTCCCAGTCTTTTACTATCTTTGCTATTTTCTCATCTTCAAGGTGTTAGGGGCTGGACGCACAAGCCCAACCATATAACCCATAATAGTCGACCATATCTCTACACTTTTGGTAGCTTTGGGGCCCCGAGGTTACACAGGGCCTCCATTGTCCTAATCATATATTGCGAGACCACCCTGTTCTAGTTACATAATCCATTCCTTGGCGTTAGGAAGGCCTTTCGAAAGGATTAACACCTATGAAGCCTTCCCGACACCAAGGATGGGATTAATTAAAATAGAATGGTTCAACAATTCTCACACCTCCCATCCTGTTCTTGGACACAAACAACGTACTTTCCATGGTGTATGGATCAAGTTGTCGGTTCT
The DNA here is from genome assembly GCA_029574335.1 of Rana kukunoris. Lineage (NCBI taxonomy): Eukaryota > Metazoa > Chordata > Amphibia > Anura > Ranidae > Rana > Rana kukunoris. The sequence goes on along the minus strand of CM056053.1, from coordinate 39,738,947 downwards.
ACTTGTGTGGATATAAATGCTGGGGTATATTCCCGATACTCATTAGAACTGAAGAAGTGGCTTGGATAACCCAAGAAACATCTTCAGCATCAACTAATGATAAATATATTTTAACCGTGTATTTAGTCATCTTCCTGGAGTTAAGCTTTAACAATCCAAAAAGAAACCTAAAACCACTGGGCTGAAAATTTACTAGCAAAATCACAAGGGGAACATGACTTACAAAGCAGATGATAAAATGGTTTATTTAATAGAAATTCTATTTAAAATTCCTATTAACCTGCAGAAGTTTGTGGTGGTTCTCAGACATTGCAGACCAATTACCAGAATGGACACAGGCAGGCCGGATGGAACTGGATGTATCATTTATGTATACGATCTTTACAGTACAAGGCTTATTTGTACAATATAAAGTCCGCTCAGTGCCAGAGTCCCACACATGATCCTCCAATTCAACGCTGTCAAAATATCTGCTAGATTATTTACTGGGATCTTAATAAGGCTAAGGCCACATAAGGCTCTCTTGTACGGCTTGATCAAGTTTCTTCTGTCAATTAACATAAAAGTTAATTCAGTCAGCAGCTGGGTTTCCCATCCGCACATTCAGCTTCTCTCATAGCAAGTCAGATAAAAATCAGGCGTCTTACATTCTTTCAGCTCATTGTTGGTGATCTGTGGGTTATATCTGCTCAGGCTTTGCCCCTAATTCCATTTCAATTTGTTATTGAAAGAATATTTTAATTCCTGGCTGACCACAGTGGTGTCACAAAGAATGAATATTCTATGGAGTGTCAGCTGAGCTTATAATAATAATTGGATATGACTCCAGTTACAGTTTTTGGAGAGAAATAAATGACTTCGATCTGATAACTTTCAAAGTAGCATTACTTTAATTATCTATTATTCCCATTGGAGGTGATGGCATGTATGAGTGTTATTGTATCACTTGCAGCTGCCTTCCAGTTTTTCAGTGTATTGAAGCACTGTACCCAGAAATTTTTGCCCAAGAAAATGTCAGTTTTTAGCATCAACAAAAAATAATAAAAAATAGGTATAATTTTAAAGCAGCTTTAAAGCCCCTTTAAATTCTTTACTGCTGCCTATTACCATGTACTTTCTAAAAACACATAGAAACTCACATATCCCCCCCGATGCAGCCCATGGAGTGCCATGTCAACCCACACAATCAAGTAAAAAAAAAAAATTGATATTTTAACTTACCGTAAAATCCATTTCTCTGAGTTAATTGACAGATACACCCTTCTTTATTCAGAACCGTAGGGTTATAACGACTCCATAGGAGTAGGACTAGGCAGAACAAAAAAACAACCACCTGGCTATGCCCATGCACTGTCCTCAGTCAGTATATAACTCCCTCCCTGCTCTAGGTATTCAGTTTAGTAGCAAGCAGTAATATAAGTATCAAAAAAAATCCATAGAGGGGTGGGTGCTGTGTCTGTCAATGAACTTAGAGAAACAGATTTTAGGGTAAAATCAAAAATCCTATTTTCTCATTCGTTCATTGACAGACACAGCCTTCTTTATTAAGAACCATAGTGACGTCCCAAAGCAGTGCAAAACATGAAGGATGGGACAAGGAAAAATCCCAAGTCTTAGGCCTCGTACACACGAGCAGACAGATTTGTTCAAATCTGTCTGTCCGACAGATTTGAACAAATCTGTCTGCTGGGATTTTGGTTTGCTCGCGTGTACACACGAGCAAACCAAAATCCCCGCCAGCAGACGGCGCGCTGACGTGGCGGTGACGTTGACGCCACCGCACCAGGAAGTAAAACACTTCCGTGCATGCGACAAATTCATTCGGCGGCGGTGCGGGACGACATGTCTGCTGGTAAGTGTACTAACCAGCAGACATGTCGGGCAGACGGATTCCCACCCGATAGATTTCAAAGCATGCTTTGAAATCTGTCGGGTGGCCAAATCCGTCGGCTCGGCCGTACACACGATCGAATCTGTCTGCTGAAACGGTCCAGCAGACCGTTTCCAGCGGACAGATTTGATCGTGTGTACGAGGCCTAACACAAAAGCCAACCAGGTAACAAGAGCTTCACACAGGACAAGCTGGAACCCAACCTGAACGCTACCTCTTCAAGAGGGAATAGACACTCCAAACAGCAGCTTGCAAAAACTTGCGGCCAAAAGAGGCATCCGCAGATGCCAACCCATCCACTTCGTAGAACTTGAGAAAATCTACACAAGGACCAGTGGCTGCCTTGCAAGCTTGAGAAATGGGCGGCTGATGACAGAGGGCCCAAGAAGCACTAAGTGCCCTAAAATAATGCACCGTAACATGGAAGGAGGGAACCTGATCCCTGACAGAATAGCCCAGAGTCATTATCTGTCCGATCCAACCAAAAAAAAGGTTGCAGAAGAAGCAGACAGCCCCTTTCTTGACCCGTCAGTGAGTACAGTGAGCCTGACCTCCAAACAGACTCAGTGGCTGGCAAATACACCCAAATACCCCAAAAACACATTTGGGGCAGATAAGGTAAATTCATTGGGATGTGCTGACCAGGGACACAAAAAAGGCATCACAATGTCCTTACTCAAATGGAAATCCAAGGACGGAACTATGGAAAAAAGGAAGAACCACCTTAACCTGGGTAAGGTAAACAACTAGAAGAAAACATTTAATACCTAGAGCAGGGAGGGGGTTATATACCGAGGACAGCCCATGGGCGTAACCATGTGTTTTTTTGTTCTGCCTATGGAGGCGATATAACCCTATGGTTCTGAATAAAGAAGGCTAAGTCTGTCAATGAACGAATGAAAAATAAGACCTACAATTCTCTAACCTTAGGCAGGCCATAGAAAGATTATGCAATTTTCATTGCTGCAACCACGGGAAATCGCTCAATTTCTCCATCAACACAGTCAGCGCTGATGGTGGAATCCCTCCCGTGGAGCTATTGTGTTCTCCCAGCGGGGGGCCACGGTGAGGCATCTCTTCCAGAACACAATGATCATTTCTAGCAGCTATAGCCAACAGTAATAATCGCATGCTAGGGATCAGACATGTTGGTTAAACCCAAATTGCTAAATGGATCAACTTGGGTACAATCAGCCTGCCCATCAATGGTTTAAATCTCAGCCAGTCCCTGCTGAACCGGCCAAGATTCTAACCATCTATGGCCAGCTTTATGGATTTATATTCTGCCCGCTCAAAGAGTCTCTTGGGATAGTGACATCAGACTGAAGGGCTTTGGGTCAATCTCTTCTGCACCATGCATACACCGGGCAATTTCCGCTGCACTGACCATATGCCGTCACGCAACATCAGTGGCCTGGGCTCAAAGAACCTGGTAAAGAGTCGCTGGTGGTTGATACTAGAAAACACTGGATGCGTCAGACTGCTTAGTATATTTTTTAAAGAACAGCTTAACTGTCAGTGTAGGAAGGGCAAAAAATAAATAAAAAATGTAAAGGGGGGGGGGGATGTTTCTCTTTAAGACAGGTCAATAGAGCAGAGAAAAAAAAATAAGGGAAGTACAGACTGAGGCAGAAGCGGGTTTAGGAATAGGGAGGCAGAGGGGCGAGTCAACCAAAGCGCACTGATTGGGTATATTTGGTAAACTTGCAATAAGATTGCCAGTGATCCCAGACTTTATTATATTAGGTGAGTATAACTGTAAATTGCTCCATTTTTCCTGTCTTAGAGTAGTCCTAATTGGAGTAGTGTCGTAGTTTGCCTTAATTGTCAGTTGAGAAGTTTGCTTACACTGGCAATTAAGCACTGGTCTGCCATTAAAATGTGTGAATAATTTCTTAAAATCACAAATTATATTTGTCACTAGGGCAGGAATAGTGGGGAAATCTTCCAATGGGGATACTTATTCTGGTGACAAATGAGGCAATTCCCTTACTTACTATTTCCCCTCGCTTCCTGTTGTATCTATAGGAGTGAAAGGAAATTCTCCCCAATGTGGTGCCTTAGGTTTTTAACAATCCCCATCTTTCTCAAAATGGAAAAAACTGGCTTTATATACACTTTAAACTAAAGCAAAGATATGGTAAAATATCAAATACCTAACCATTGGTTTATCTATGTACTCATTCATTGAGGAATCATTATGTGTGGAATACAGTTAGCATTATTAGCTCCATTTGTCTTTATGTTCACCATCTATAATCATTGTGTAAAACAAATCATTTGTAAATTAGGGTCTATTGTATTGCACAGTAATCTCATCCGAGTAGGTTTAAGGCACCCGGAGCACGAGTTGTGGGGACAGTGTACCGGGGGGCCAAGCATTAACATAGCCAGTACCCTGACTTTTCTTTAATGTAGCCCAAGCATAAGGTTTTCCTGAATATACAATTTTAAGCTGTCCCAATCGGAAACTCCATTGCCCTCCATGGCCGACATCCGATCTATTAAAAACAAAAAAAAAAAAAAAAAGGTCGGACGGACGGGGATCAATTCCCCTTCCGTCTGCCAAATCATATGACAGACGGAACGCGCACGGACCTGTCATCCACCTGCTCAGCGGGGATCAGGGGAAAGATTCCCCGCTGAGCAGGCAGATCCGCTGCTGGAATCCGCCCCATGTGAAAGGGGCCTTAGAATTAAATGCAGACGTTTTATATCTACTTGGGTCAACCATCCATATGAGATGTATTGGTTTTTGGTACACCTATTACACATCCTAATTGACAGCAACAATGATACTTGAGGCCACCAGAATGTAGTGACTATATGTATTTTTTGAAATCACACCTCAAAAAACAATCTAAATAAAAACACACATACCTTCTGGATCATATGTTTGAAAAATCCGCCTTGCTTGCTCCGTAGGAGATTCAGGGGCAACCAGAGTAACTTCCTGGAAAAAAAAAAAAAAAGCAAAAATCATCACTTACAGTTCAACAAACTAAAAATGTATAGTTTCTAAGAATAAGAAATATGAAAATACCAATGCCCAAGTCTAGGCACCTTTGATGCTACCAAGTACATTAAAAAAGTAACCAGATCGTCCCTGGTACAGTTTGATCTCTGGAGCTCAACTAGACTCAGTATGGTGGTCTGGACTTTCCTCCCACCTCAGTGGCCAATGAAAAGTGTGCTGACCCATCTATCGTGGCAAGGACACCCTCCACTCTGAGAAGGCTTTCAACAAACGTTAGGAGTGTGTCTGTGGGAATCTGTTGCGCCCATTCAGCCAAGACAGCATTTGTGAGGTCAGGTAGTGATGTTGAAAAGAAGACCTTGCTCACAATTGGCATTTCAGTTCATCCCAAAAAAGGTTTGAGATCAGGGTTCTGTGAAGGCCACTCAAGTTCCTCCACACCAAACTCATCAGACTGTGCCTTTATGTACATGGGGGTACAGTCATAGTGGAATGGAAAAGGACCTTCCCAAGTCTGTTACCACAAGGTTGAAAGCACATAATTGTTGAATTGCAGTGGTGCCATTTTGTCTGTGTATATAGATTTTATATATACACACACACACACACACACACACACACACACACACACACACACACACACACACACTACACACACACACACACACCTCAAAGATTTAGCATGGCAAGAACTGCAAACAGGAGTTGGCAGGGTTATTTGAATGTGCACTGGTGGTGTTCACAGGAAAGCTTCTATGCCATTTTGGATGAGAGGATCTGGTTCACAATCGGCATTTCAATTCATCTCAAAAAGTTCAAATCACTTGAAGATAGGTGTACGGTCTACAACTACAAAGTCCTGTATAATGTAAAAATGTAATTCTTGGGGTTGTCAACCTTCATCTAATTGCCCACGTACCTTGCAAACGGACACGTTAATTGATATGTTATGGCATTGTCCTAAACTATTTTGGCATTGGAAATATATTTTTAATTTCATCTGAACATTCTTCAAACCAATTGACTCCTGACCCTAAATTTACCCTGTTGGGAATATTTCCAGAGGCTTGCCCATTATTTTCTCATAAAATGTACCCGTTTGTTATTTCTTGCCCGTAAGTGGATTTCTCATCATTGACTATCTTGCCAATTTGTGTTCAGTGGTGCACAGCGGTAAATAGTGTGCTGGATAGGGATTTATTTATTTATAAGCCCTGGGGTTGGGAATACATTTGATAAGATCTGGTCTTCCCCACCCCATATATAGTATCCACTTGTGTGGACGCTCTTTTTTTGGTATGGTCCAAAGTGTTTGTGCACTATGTTGGGTCTATAGTGCGGAGTGTAATTGAATTACCAATTGTTCTGTATTTTTTTTTTTTACTAGGAATGGCGGTGTGTTATGACATTATGGGACATTATAAAAACGGACACATCGGAAACTTTTGACACATTTACATTTATACAGTGAACAATGCTATAAATATGCATTGATAACTGTATAAATGTAACTGGCAGGGAAGGGGTTAACCACTAGGGGGCAGGGAAGGGGTTAAATGTATGTCCTAGATTGTGTTCTAACTGTAGGGGAGGGGAGTGACTCGGGGAGGTGACCGATTGTGTCCCTATGTACAAGGGACACAGATCGGTCTCCTTTCTCCCTGACAGGGACGTGCAGCTCTGTTTACACACAGAGCTGCAAGTCCCAGCTTAATTGACGGCAATCGCATGTGCCCGGCGGCCATCGCGGCCGCCAGGCACACGCGCAGTGTTCTCAGTGACGGGTGCGCGCGCGCCCCTAGCAGCTTTAAATGACAGGACGTCACATGACGTGCTGTCAGGACAATACAGTATCCTGCCCGCCGTCATTTGATGGCGGGCGGGTATCAAGTGGTTATATTTTACATAGCGCTTTACAATATAAAGGGAAACAATACAATTCAAAACAAGAGTTCAGAGGGCCCTGCTCCTTAAAGCTTACAATCCTAATAGTACTGTATATACACATTTACTCTTTAAAAAGATACTAGGGAAAACATCTCAAAAGGTGAAAAAAAAAAAATCTGCCATGCTTGTACACAAGATTAATACACTCTTCCCAAAAAAACTCACAAATCCATATGGCAAAGTCCAGCACACAAGCATATATTATAGCAGATGGGTATACAGATTTCCTCCTAAATGTGCTAATCTATACAGACTACAATAATTTATAAGCCGCGGGTGAAAGGAGAGAAGAGAATATAAAGAACAGACACCCAGGGAGGTTAGGGAAAGCCAACTCATCAAAGAGAAGATCTTAGTGCTGTACTCTCTCTGGATTTCCTCCAAATAACTTCTGGGACTGTGGGGTGGACAGGACTGCGGAGCTAAGTGGTCATAAAAGTGAAAGTGTACTTTACTGGAAGATGGATGTGTAATTGCCAGATCAGACTATAATATTTGGGGGCAGCAAAGTACAGAAAGGATTATAGTAGTGTTGGGGGTTAGTTTGGGTAAGATATCAGTGGGATGACTATTAGGGGTACATTTAGGGTTAGAGTTTAGAAGAATGTTGTGGGAAGATTAAAGTGGACCTAGCATATTCTATATATTTTCATACCAAATGCATACATTGCTAAGTAATGTCTAAAGCAGGTCATAAATAAATCAATTTTATTTCCTTCAAACCACTTCAACCTAACTGTGTTGATGTAAGAATCCCACCTGGCTTTTTACCAATTAAAAGGTGGAGCTTATCTAAAAAAAAAAAAAAAAAGTATAATGTTCCCGTGTATTGAGACTTATAGCAAAAAGGAATAATATAAAAGAGCAAGACGGGACAAATATTTGTAAAAGGTGAGGTGCTACAGGGTGCTTCCTACGAGAATACAACATACACATTTTTCGGTGTACAATGCATGGTAATGCACGTCATAACACGCCGCCAACGCATTACAATACTAAGACTGGCTCTTAATAAACACAACTTGGTAGAAGCAGGGCTTTCATTGCTCATAGAGCTACTCTCCACCTGATGACCTCTGATCTAATGACTACTACAGGTTCTCATTTGGGCTTGGCTTATTGCTCTCCATATTGCTCCTTTTTACTTTTGTGATCGCAAATTTTTAATCTACCCTTTTTGATCTATACATATGTGGAGCCCTTCTTTTTTCTCTTTACATCTTCCTTGAGAGTTTTTTTGGCCCTTCCATCCGGCTGTTTCAACTTGGTTTCTCAACCTTACGGTCACCTACAAGACCCATGAAAACTGCTTCTGGAAATGCCTGGGTTCCCATGATCGTTGTGGAAGACTGCCCATCTTGGCTCTCTCTGCTCGATAGATTCGTTGTCATCGATGTCCGAGTCACTGCTAGTTTCCAACTGCGCATGCGCGAGTCGCTTTATGAATGGGCATCTGTTCTCTGGGATACACACAGTTCCCAGAAGACAGCCCGCCCCATTTCCCAGAAAGAGGCAGATTAGGAAGATCTGCCTAGCAAACGCCATTTTTGGCAAGACATTTTTTTCAATTTTTTTTTTATTTTATATTTTTTTTGTAGCAATTTTTAGGTAATTTTTTTAGGGTGGACCTCTGCTTTAATGAAAGTACAACATTTAGCAACTCACATGGTTGATGATTAAAACGGGCACATATAAGTATGCAGGCATCCGGGGGAAAGCTGTCCACATAGACCATCCTCCTCACCGCCATTGATGTCGTCCCTTCCATGCTGTGTTCCACAAGTGGTTCAAGCCTCGCTTTCCCGGTCAAGATTGTAGACCGATAGCGGTGAGAGACGATGGTGAGGAGGATGGTCTATGTGGATTGCTTTACCTTGGATGCTTGCATACTTAGATTTGCCTCTTTATCATCAACCATGTGAGTTGCTAAGAGTCGGTTCACACTGGGGCGACACGACTTCCAGCACGACTTTCAGAAGCAACTTCAACACGACTTGAGCATGAACCACAGGGTGATCTGGGGCGATTTACAACACGACTTGAAGTCCTTTTCAGGTCAGGAGACATTCCAGTGGCCAATAAAACAACAATCAGCTCTGGGAGAGAGAGGGGGAGGGAGGGGTTTGCCTGAGAAATGTATGTTATCTTGCTGAAAGGTCGCTTCAATTAAAACAGTGATCAGACTTGGAAGCGACTTCCATTGAAATCAATGGGTACAAATCGCCTAGAAGTCTGATTGAAGTAGTACAGGAACCTCTTCTGAAGTCGGAGCGACATGAGTAGTGTGTATTAACACCGCTCCCATTCACTTACATTGCTTTTCTGGACAGCGCGACTTGGGACGACTTGAGACGACTTCAAGTCGGATCCCAAGTCGCCCCAGTGTGAACCGACTAAATGTTGTACCTTCATTAAATGTAACCATATTGATACACTTAGAGCAGTGGTCTCCAAACTTTTCAAACAGGGCCACTTTATTGTCTTTCAGACTTTAGGAGGGCCGGATTGTGGCCAGCAGGGGCAGAAAATGTCCCGGGTCCAGCACTGGTGAGATTAAATGTGGCCTCAGGGTTGGTGGTCAGTAGGTGGAGGAGTAGGGCTCCTATCAGTAGGTGGAGTAGTATCCCATCATTGATATCAGTAGAAGAAATGGTGCCCTCTTGTTGGTGTCAGTGGAAGGAATAGTGCCTCATATCAGTTGGAGGAATAGTGCCCCAAGGGCCGCATAAAGGCTAGCAAAGGGCCAAATCTGGCCCTCGGGCCGCAGTTTGGAAACCCCTGACTTAGAGGCGCCTCTCCTCTCTTTTATACTCTGTAGCTCCTGCTGGATTTTGCTTCTAATCCCCTGGTAGAGGCTTCCATTTGTGGATGGACATTTTTGGTTACACAACCTATCACATTGCTATAATCTTTTTATATGGACTATAAACTGAAGGATTTATCAATAAATGGTTGTGGACGAATCATTTGAGTTTCCATTATTTCTTATGGGGAAATTAGTTTTGATATACAAGTGCTTTGGACTACAAGCATGTTTCCGGAATGAATTATGCTTAATCCAAGGTCTTACTGTATCTTTATATTGTAAAGGAGATTTGTAAGTTGTTGCATTCTTTCGAGTCCTGATTAGAATTAGCCTGCCTATGTTAGACCCCTTGTTACCACAAACGTACAATTGTAATATTATGTGATACCTACCTAATCATGTGTATAAAAGCTTCAATTGTATCAAATAAAACCGAACAGTTATTTGGAAAGACGCAGAGTGTATCTTTTGTGTCTGTTCCCTACTTCAGTAGTTATTCATTTGGAAACACTAATCAATAGAAGGATAGGAGTTGCCGATCTATAAAAATTCCAGAACAGTATACATGGATTCGAAAAACGCAAACATTATTTTGATGTTGGAATAAAGTTGGTTTTGTAACAAATCACAGTAAAAATGGCTAAAAACGCTCTGGCAGAATCTTACAGGAGGAATCTTTATAACATTCCTAGACGCATACTTCTATTTCCCGCAGGTGACCATCTTGCCAAACAAAGACCGATTCCCACAGTCTTCCACCTACGCCATATCCCTGAATGCACATCACATCATCCTATTGTGTAGTTGGTAAAATAAGATACATTTATTTATAACTCTTATTAAAACAAAATAAAAAAGTATATTTAAATGAAACAAACACCAGCACTAAGCTTCAGAGCAGCTCTGGCCACATTGTGGAGTCCACACATCTAAAAGACATTTGTGTAGCAAAAAGCAGTGCTCGCAAGACTTGTGGGCAGTCCTTTGTCCTTAAGACCCCTTTCACACTGGGGCCACGACCGCTTTAGCGCTGTTTAAGTGGCGCTTTTCGTCCATTAGCGGGAAGCTTTTAAATGATTTTTTTTTAAATAACAAACATGTCATACTTACCTCCACTGTGCAGTTCGTTTTGCACAGAGTCCCCCGGATCCACGTCTTCTGGGCTCCCTCAGTCCTCCCTGCAATTAGTCACCACAGTCATGTGAGAGCTCACATGGTGGTCACCAATTGCGGGCGCGCTCCCATGATACAGCAAGCGGCCATAGCCGCTCGCTGTATCACTCGGCCCGCCGCGTCACTGGATGTGATTGACCGCAGCGCCAGCCAATGGCTGCGCTGCTCGGAATCCATCCGTGCTAGCCAATCAGCGGCCAGGCTGAGCGGCGAAGAAAATATGGGGACCGCACGGGACTTTCGAGGGGTCAGGTAAGTATAAACGGGGCTGGGGGGGGGGGGGGGGGGGTTCAGGCAACATCAGATGTTTTTTCACCGTAATGCATAAATTGCATTAAGGTGAAAAAACATTTTCTTTTACAACTCCTCTAACTCCAAATAAGGGGTTAAAAACTCCTGTGTTGTGAATTCATTCCAATGGGCAGGGCGCTTTGGGAGCGCTAAATACAGCCCTCCCAAACCGCCCCAAAGATGCTGCTTGCAGGCCTTTTTGGAATGTCCCGCAAGCGCACCGCCGAGTGTGAAAAGTCACACTTGATTGAATGGGAGGCGGTTTTAGGGCACTTAGAGGCTATTTCCAGCGCTAAAGCACCTGAAAACCACCACAGTCTGAAAGGGATCTAAAGAGTTTGTAAAGGTCAATTCTTTTAAATAACATGTTATACTTACCTGCTCTGTGCAGTGATTTCGCACAGAGCGGTCCGATTCTCCTCTTCTCAGGTCTCTGCAGGCTTAATTGTTGCTCATTTTTTTGTTCCCCCATTGCAAGCTGCTTGCTATGGGGGCTCACCTGCGGACTCAATCCTGATTTGCTGTGTGCTGGGACAGAAAGTCCCCCAACTTGTAAACAAATGGCTGAAAATGCAATGTGTAGTAAAAACACATGGATGAACTGCATTTTTTTACCGTTTCCCAACCCCTCCCCCTTAAGCTACAGGCAGTAGACAAGGTTATACACATGCCAAAGCCATAATGCTTGGCTAAAATGATCCTTCACCACACACTCTGTGGGCACACTCTGTGGGCAGTACCGCCCATCTCACTGCGTAAAAAAGTCCAGTTCAGCAGTGTATGGCCATTCATGCCCAACAAAAATTGGCAAACTTTTGTCGTTCAGCAGCTTAAGCCACTGATTAACAAATCTTGACAGTGGAGAGTCCAGCTGGGGACAATCCTCCATCCACCTCGCTTGTGTGGATGGAGAAATCTGAACAAAAAACTACCAGTCTGTGGCCAGCTCAACACCAGTGAAAACCAGCCCTCAAGGCCAGCCAGGTTTTTCTACACCAAACTCATCATCCCATGCCTTTATGGAGCTGGCTTTGTACACAGCGGCACAAACAAAGAAGCCTTCTCTGAACTGTTATCCCAAGTCCAGAAGTTCCCAATTGTATGCTGTAGCATTGACAGTACCCTTCAATGAAAACATCTAAACTCAATGATTTGGAGGGGGTCAGTGCCTGGAAAAGGTCATCTAGAGCCCAGGACGAACAAGCCAAACTAAACGCTGCCCCCCCAAGATGTATTATGTATTAGCAAAATTCCCCCCACAAAAACACTATGCACTAATCTGCATCCTTGCCCCCAAAGCATACATTCCCCCTCCTCCCAGTACAAATTCGACCCCCTGCTAATATCCCACTCCTCCGCATAACTCTTTGCCCCCATCCCAAATTTTTTTTATAAAATATTCACCCTCCTAGTACACATCTCTGCCCCCCCTCCAATCAAAAACTATCCCCAACCCCCCACCCTTCTAGCACAAATCATCTTCCCCTCCTAACACAACCCCCCCCCCCTTGATCACCACTCTTTGCACCCCCCCCCCCCAAATTTCACTTTCTAGAACAATACTCACCCCCTTCCGAACCCCAAATTTCCCCTTCTAATACAAATCCAGTGCCCCCCATCATTCTGCCTGTGGTGCCCCTCACATGATACCATAGTGTCCAGGGCAGCCACACCTCCTGCCCACCCCTTGTCCTGGCCAGCCCTGGGTGGGGTGTCCACATACATTTTGCAAGTAGGTGTGATGTCAGTGGTCCACATACTTCAAAAGTAAAGTCCCAAAAGCCGCACCAAAAAGAAAATCCCCTCAGCCTGGGCTCCATTCAGACCACACCACTGGCGCATTTCACCCGGCCCACAGGGCTTAATCGTGGGGATCATGTCCACAATCTTAGGAAATGCGGGCTGATTACACAATTGCTTTACTTTAAAAATATGTTGTTCCCACAAGTCCTTCCTTCATGTGTTGCCTTTGAAGAATTAAATGTTGTAACCCACAAGTATCTACTAACATATAAAGCAGATATTGGCCAGCGCCCATCTTCATCTGAAATAAAAAGAACGCATTCCGTACAAACCGGCAAAAACAGCTTAAGAACCGTTACCAGTTGTATCAAATATCATGAAGTTGATGCGTTTTTAATCGGTCATAATTTTGCGAGACCGCCCCTTGGGATCAATGAGTGATGCGAGAGTTGGACTCTGTCCATAGTAATACTGTATATAATAAACATTAAAGAGTCGCAGGCACTTTGTCATCAGAGAATAGCCGCGTTGTGTAAGCAGTGTTTGAATCGGCATGTGTTCTTACTGATGTATGAGAAAAGACTTGGCTCTCGGGGGGGATGAACTTTATTCTGCAGTCACGTATTGAAGGGTCACTCTTGCCAAGTACAAAACTTGCTTTTTATTTTTTTTTTTAATCCTGTGAAGGCACATTGTGTTTTGTTGGTTCAATTATAATGTCACACGCTAGAAGTTTGTAATTTCAGCGTAAAGCTGGCCATGCACTTCTTAAATTTCACCCGATTACGGACATAATTTGAGCAGCGGGGGGCCCTCTGGGCATCACCTAAAAAATTCAATTGAAGAATCGAAGGGCCCAGGTGAAAAATTGTAAGCCAAACACCAACTACTGTACCCAATTAGATGCACAGTTGAGGTATTCAGACAGCCGCAGATGCTGTGGTTGCTGAACACAATGGCCAGCAGGAGAAATTCCTTCATCCACACATTTTAGCATGGATGGAAGAATCTATTTGATTCCTCTCATTCAGTCCACAGGCTGGCTGACATAAATCTGTGCATGTATGGCTAACTTAAACCCACATCATTGGAAAAAAAATGCTGTATTACATGCTGTTCATACTCACTCACTATGGGTATCGTTTCCTGTATTCTGCAAAAACCTAGTGGACCCTGCTGTCTCCCTGCTGTCCATGTCCCTGCTGCAGCTGGGGATTTTTTAGAGATGTGCTGGCAGCTCTGCACATGCTCAGTTTTCAGTGTATTTCTACTCTGAGCATTTCTGGTAACTAGTAGTGCCAGTTACTCCCTATCACATCTAAGCAGCCCATGTGACTATAGAGTCACACATGTGAGTGTATACACAATGGTAAACAACAGCCCACTGCCCCCTCCTCCTCTTCCATACCCTCTAACCAGCTGAAAACAGTAGCAGCTAAATATTACATTTCAATTAATGGAGGCTTCACCTCCCTGTTATTCTAAGACACTAGAGCAGCGTCACACAGGCTGTGACTGGCAAAAAAACACTCATGCTATGTTATTGTCAATTTTAAACAATAGTTTTTTGGTAAATTGCTTGTTTTGTCCAGGGGTGCACTAAAAGGCTATAACTTACCCGATTCTTGGCTCCTCCGAAAAACAGCGCTCCCCATGTCCAGCGGTGGACTTTTTCATGCCGTCCTCATGTTCAGAGCCAGTCTTTGGGTGTGCTGATGTCAGGAACAGTCCACCGCACGAGACCACTAGCTTGCGGAGGGTGGGAGCGGCATGGACCAGTCTTGGGCTTAAAGGATTGTTGGATTAGGAAAGTAGATCTCCTCACTCCAAGACAAAAACAGGCAGTTAAAGAGGAGGTCCGGTAAAAAAAAAATAAAAAAAAAAAATGAAAAGTCAGCAGCTGCTAACACTGTAGCTGCTGACTTTTAATAAGGACACTTAGCTGTCCTAGTCGCCAGCGATGTCGGCCCCCTCCAAGGCCAATCCTCGATCCTGCCAGCTCCAGGCGCCACCATCCACAGTAAGGGAAACAGACAGTGAAGCCCTACGGGTTCACTACACGTTTCCTACTGCGCATGTGCAACCAGTGTGGCGCTTTGTAAATGGTCCGGCTGCTTTCTGGGATACACACAGTTCCCAGAATGCAGCGTGCCCCATTCACAAGAATACACTGAGTGTAGGAGGAGGAAGAGAATCGACCGCGAAAGATGAAGAGGAAGATTCGGGACTTCCGCATAGCAACAGCTATTTAGGGTAAGTAAAACATTTTTTTCCATTTAATTGTTATTTATTTATTTTTAGATTTTTGGAAGAATTTTTTTTTCCAGGGTGGAACTCCACTATAACCCATGTAGTGTGGGCATAACCCCACCGGATGGGGGGAAAAAAAGATCCTAGAATTCTTACGTTTTATTTTTACCTGGAAAGTAAGCTTATTCTTTAGCATTAAGATACTTATGTCTAGGGCCGAAACTAATCGATTAATCGACAACTAATCGATTATGAAATGAATTGATTACAATTTTCTTAATCGATTAATCGGCCAGTAACATAATGGGGTTAAAAAAAAAAAACTAAAATTAGCCCTTTATAGTACAAAAAAGCAAATTGCTACTGTAACAATTACGTTCACTGTTGACAGTAAAAAAATTAACCCCTTACAGTAGCGAATATTTGCTCTTTGTACTTTTTTTTATCCCCATTATGTTACTAAACATCTCAGGCCTGGGTCACACCTCTGTTTTTTACAGAAACACACTACAGTTTCATTCACATGTTTTCCTATGGGACACGGTCACATCCATGACTTTTTTCCAGCTGCTGCATATTTGGAAAGGACAAGGACTTAACGCAAAATGGTGCTATTTTTTTTTTTTGGTTCAATATACTTCAATGGAGAAGCAGCAGAAAATCATGTA
The DNA here is from genome assembly GCA_029574335.1 of Rana kukunoris. Classification (NCBI taxonomy): domain Eukaryota; kingdom Metazoa; phylum Chordata; class Amphibia; order Anura; family Ranidae; genus Rana; species Rana kukunoris. Next base: position 39,723,201 of record CM056053.1, on the reverse strand, counting down.
ATGTGTTTTTGCGGCAATTTGTGTTTTGTAATCTGCCCAACAACAAATTGGCCCAAATTTTTATTTTAAATGCATTTTTTTTTTTTTTAAGGCTATTATCCGATTAATCGAAACAACAATCGGCCAACTAATCGATTATAAAATTGTTAGTTGCAGCCCTACTTATGTCTATAACATAAAGCATCATTTACTAACCACTAATTGGGAGTTGAGTGGGAACGTCATCAACATGTGGCCCCAGGTGCAGACACGTTTTGCTGTGTTTAGGGAACATATGGAAAGGTCATCATGACCAATGTTCATGCAGAAGCCTGCACTTGTGACAACGAGAACACAAAAAGGCCACAGCTGTGGAATGAATTAAGGGTTGAAAAAAAAAAAGTATAAAAAGTGTTCCAAGGACAGTCTGCAATATAATTAAGAGAAGGCACAGAAACCTGAGACCCCGAGAGCCCAGCACCTCCCATCTTATAGCCAAAACATGGAGGAACTTTGGGTTCTCTTCTCTAGTTGAGTCAGATCTGCCCTGACCACAGAGAGATAAACACATGTGTTTTCATGTTTATGCCGTTAATGTGGACAGTTATTTATTTACCCTGAAACGTTTCTGGGACAGTTCCATCAGATGCCATCCCAGCTTTGTCTTCTGCATGTTAACTGGTTATTATTCTCCAAAAATGTCCAAAAATGCAAAACTAAACCTCAACACAATGAATGCAAAAATGATAATTTTGTACAGCAACAGAAAACAAGAATACCCATTACAAAATATAGAAAAAAAAAATGGTGGTGAATAACTGCAGAGCGAACAAGCCACAATTAAAATTTAGAGTGATATTAAAGCGGAGGTTCACCCTAAATATAAAGTATAGCTTATCCAGAACAGATAATAATGTAGATAAACATTTCACTCTCCAAAACTTCTTTAAGCACTTTAATCTGGTTATATATGCAGACACTTCCGGGTCTGTTTCCTGCGGGAGTGGGCGTGTCGCTTCCCTTTCTGAGTGTTTCCTGGGAGTCTTTCGCCATGTCTCTTGGGAGCACAGCGTCATGGCTTTCCAGAAGACTAGTAATCACGTCGAAAGACGAAAACTTGCAGGATTTTAATCGTCACGTGACTCAAGAAGCAGGTCACGTGACGAGGGCGGATCTAATTCCGCCATTTTAATTAATGGCAAACAGGTAAATAATGCCATTAGAGCAGTGAATGCTGGAATATCAGCATTCACCGATTCCCAGAAGTATTTGCTTGTGTGTCAGTGGTTACCCATCTAAAAAAAAGACAGTAATTGACACTTGTCCAGGCAACCTCTGGAGGAACCCAAGGGTTCATGGGAAACCTGGTTCAGAAACTCTGCACTAGAGCCTAAAAGCTGGATACACACTATACCATTTTCTCTAGATGTCTTCCTTCAGTTTTACCAAAACCATATAATGTCAAACCTTAACCACTTAAGGAGCTGAAGAACGGGGAGAGCAACTGTCATTTCCACAGAAAACAGTGCATTTTTATAGCATTTTTTGCTGTGAAAATGACAATGGTCTCAAAAATGTGTCAAAATTGTCCGAAGTGTACACCATAATGTCACAGTCACAGAAGAAAAAAAAAAATCGCTGATCGCCGCCATTAGTAGTAAAAAAAAAAAATCTTAAAAAAATTATTAAAAAAATGCAATAAAACTATCCCCTATTTTGTAAACGCTATAAATTTTGCGCAAACCAACCGATAAACGCTTATTGCGATTTTTTTTTACCAAAAATAGGTAGAAGAATACGTATCGGCCTAAACTGAGGACATTTTTATTTATTTTTATATTTTTTTGGAGGATATTATAGCAAAAAGTAAAAAATATTGCATTTTTTTTTCAAAATTGTCCCTATTTTGTAAAAACGCTATTTGTGGGGAAAAAAGGACGCCAATTTTGTTTGGAAGACACGTCACACGACCGCACAATTGCAGTTAAATCGACGCAGTGCCAATCGCAAAAAGGGGCAAGGTCCTTTAAGCATTTGGTCCGGGTCTAAAGTGGTTAAAGTTATTACAGCGATTTTTTAGTCCCGCTGACCTGCATGGCGGCAATCGCCCGTTCTCAGCCCCGGTACAGCCGACTCACGGCTCCGGCGCTTAGAAATACTCTCAGCTTTCTCTCTTCTTCTTCCCCGCTGAAAGAATGGGCTCCGATTCATGTGAGCAGGAGGGTCAGGACACTCTCTACTTTGCAGATAGAGAAAGGAGCTGTGTGTTAGTGGGCATCCTGACACTCCTGCTTGCCCCCTCCCCCCTCAAGAGGCTTTCTCCACACCAGGGGAAGCCTTGCATTTGTTATTACAGACAGAAGAACAGGAAGTGAGGATTTTCAGAAGAAATAAGGACATAAAAGCAAAATGGAAGGATGAGTTAAGTGAAGGAGGACTGCACTAAAGTAAAGGAAGCTATTTAAGCCCTGTAAGCGTTTTAATTTGCAATCAGGCAGGCCCTTTCGCTACACAGTTTTGGTAAATCTAAAGCAAAATCAGACAAAATTTGTATAGTATAGTATGTAAGTGGCTTAACTGGTTGCTACAGGCAACATCTCCTCCATCAATTTCAGGCAAGCTGATCCCAGAGCTTTCTGAAGGAAAGGATACAACTACAACCCTTCAAATTTACCGAACTGCAGCTTCAAATTAAAAAATGATTTTTTTTTTTTCCCCTGAAAATAAAACAGTTCAGCTTGATTTATGCTTGTGCTATTTAAAGAATGAGATCTAATCAATGTGTTCATTCAGTGACTTATTTCCTGTCCTTTAAAGAATTCTACTCTAGCTGCAAGATGGATCGGCAATGGCATTTTTGTAAACTGTATGTTATTATTGTTGCTTCCGCGATTGCAGATATACTGAGAAAAACAAATAATATAGCAAAATCTGCAGCCCCCATACCATCCTACCACTCTATACATCACTATATATTAAACATTAAAGTGCATATGTTTCTTTAAATTATTCAAGTGCTATATACACACACACATACACTATATTACCAAAAGTATGGATCTTAAAGGTTCGTAAAAATATGGATGAGCAAGTTTAGAGAGGAGGAACTTGACTGGCCTGCACAGAGTCCTGACCTCAACCTGATCGAACCTTTGGGATGAATTAGAGTGGATACTGCTTTGTATTACATTATTGACTTTTTTAAAGGTCTTTGAAGAAGTAATTTTCACAAAAAGTATCAAGTTGAGCCAAAATTGGTGGATCTATTTGTGGCTATTTGAGTGCGGTGCCCTTTTTTATGTTTCAATGTTTTTTATTGAAGTTTTTCCCATTACAAAGTTAGAGAGATTTCAGAATTGATTCTGAACAATACCGCGCTTCCAAAATCTGGACATCATACCGTACAAAAATGGAAAGTCAAACGTTATAATTGCATAGGTGTTGATAGGCGGTGCTCACTTTTACCATGAGTAGCATAGCTTTTATAGCACTTTATTATAGCATATAAAACATTCTTGTATCATTTACTGTACCATCCCATCACCTTCTATAAGAAGGTAAAAACATTGGTGGCTGGTGGTTTTAGTGTCAGCTGTCTTGCGCAGATCAGTGGCGTATCAACGGTGGGGCGGGGGGGCAGTCCGCCCCGGGTGCCACACCCTGGGGGGTGTCAGCATGCCGGAGCAACCATACCTCCGTGATTGGCCGCCATTCGCATTTAGCAGTAACTTACTTGTGGGGAAGTGCTAATGTGGGTGCACACACCCCGCAGTTTGTGAGGGGTGTTTGCTGTCCCACACGATCTCAGCCCAGCTCTTGGTGGCAGCCGACATCGCTTCCCACCGGCTGCCTCTATCATTGGCAATGCACACAGTGCAATGCCGATGAACCAGCCCCTACCATGCCTCCTCCTCTCTCTCCGACGTTGTCTGTGTACACAGACAGAAGGAGGGGCCGGGGAGGAGGCGAGACGATGCTGTGCTGCGCACGTGATTGTGCTGCTCAACTAAAGGTTTGTTTCTATCACATACACACACTATAGATGACACTTGTGCGGGGGAAGCCGATATAAATGAATACTTGAAGTTATTTGTGTGGCCTCCCTCCTCCCAAAGTGCCCCCTAGCACATTGCAGTACTCTCTTCCCTACCCCTGATTTAAAGAAATGCTGGCTGCTATGGAGGGGACAATCAGGGCACCCCTCTAGACATGCAGGACAATCGTCCCTGGTGACAATACTATAGCACCCATGCCAGGTAAGTCAGTGGAGCCAGGTGGCGGAACTTTTTCCATCACTTGGCTCCAGGACTCAGAACCGGTTCACACGATGAATCACACAGGCTTACATTGCGTTACTGTGCGATTCACATGTTTTCCAGCTGCAGTACAACTTCAGCCCATTCATTCGAATGAGCTGAAATTGTGCTGAACCACACCAAGAGTTATAAGATGCACAGGAACTGGATTCCATGGTACTACTGTACGACTCAATGCAGGTAAATGCATTACATTTGGGAACTGCATTTACGGTGTCATTAAGTTAAAATTGACACGGACTGCAGATCACAACTGGAGTGCATTTTGAATGCAGTCCGAGAAATGCCAGAGGTATGGGGGCTGTGTAATGTAAAGGGCTCCAGAGGTATGAGGGCTGTGTAATGTAAAGGGCTCCAGAGGTATGGGAGCTGTGTATTGTAAAGGGCCCCAGAGGTATGGGAGCTGTGTAATGTAAAGGGCTTCAGAGGTATGGGGGCTGTGTATTGTAAAGGGCTCCAGAGGTATGGGGGCTGTTTAATGTAAAGGGCTCCAGAGGTATGGGGGCTGTGAAATGTAAAGGGCTCCAGAGGTATGGGGGCTGTGTAATGTAAAGGGCTCCAGAGGTATGGGGGTGTAATGTAAAGGGCTCCAGAGGTATGGGGGCTGGTAATGTAAATGGCTCCAGAGGTATGGGGGCTGTGTAATGTAAATGTCCAGAGGTATGGGGGCTGTGTAATGTAAAGGGCTCCAGAGGTATGGGGGCTGTGTAATGTAAAGGGCTCCAGAGGTATGGGGGCTGTGTAATGTAAAGGGCTCCAGAGGTATGGGGGCTGTGTAATGTAAAGGGCTCCAGAGGTATGGGGGCTGTGTAATGTAAATAAAGGGCTCCAGAGGTATGGGGGCTGTGTATAGGGGGCTGTAAATGTAATCCAGAGGTATGGGGGCTGTGTAAGTAAATGGCTCCAGAGGTATGGGGGCTGTGTAATGTAAAGGCTCCAGAGGTATGGGGGCTGTGTAATGTAAATGTCCAGAGGTAATGGGGGCTGTGTAATGTAAAGGGCTCCAGAGGATGGGGGCTGTGTAATGTAGGGCTCCAGAGGTATGGGGGCTGTGTAATGTAAAGGGCTCCAGAGGTATGGGGGCTGGGGGCTGTGTAATGTAAAGGGCTCCAGAGGTATGGGGGCTGTGTAATGTAAATGGCTCCAGAGGTATGGGGGCTGTGTAATGTAAAGGGCTCCAGAGGTATGGGGGCTGTGTAATGTAAAGGGCTCCAGAGGTATGGGGGCTGTGTAATGTAAAGGGCTCCAGAGGTATGGGGGCTGTGTAATGTAAAGGGCTCCGAGGTATGGGGGCTGTGTAATGTAAATGGCTCCAGAGGTATGGGGGCTGTGTAATGTAAAGGGCTCCAGAGGTATGGGGGCTGTGTAATGTAAGGGCTCCAGAGGTATGGGGGGGTAAAGGGTCCAGAGGTATGGGGCTGTGTTATGTACAGGGCTCCAGAGGTATGGGGGCTGTGTAATGTAAAGGGCTCCAGAGGTATGGGGGCTGTGTAATGTAAAGGGCTCCAGAGGTATGGGGGCTGTGTAATGTAAATGGCTCCAGAGGTATGGGGGCTGTGTAATGTAAGGTATGGGGGCTGTGTAATGTGGCTCCAGAGGTATGGGGGCTGTGTAATGTAAAGGGCTCCAGAGGTATGGGGGCTGTGTAATGTAAATGGCTCCAGAGGTATGGGGGCTGTGTAATGTAAATGGCTCCAGAGGTATGGGGGCTGTGTAATGTAAAGGGCTCCAGAGGTATGGGGGCTGTGTAATGTAAATGGCTCCAGAGGTATGGGGGCTGTGTAATGTAAAGGGCTCCAAGGTATCGGGGCTGTGTAATGTAAAGGGCTCCAGAGGTATGGGGGCTGTGCAATGTAAAGGGCTCCAGAAGGTATGGGGGCTGTGTAATGACTTGCCACAGTTTGAAGACATTATGGGGGGGAAAAAAACTAAATTTGAAGATCCAAAAAGCAATTCATTAGATTGTAAGAACATAATGTTCAGCAAATTGCTCAACATCTATAACTTTTGAAAACATGCTTGGCAACGTTTAATGGTATTGTTAGCAATAACTCTTGTGTAATATATAAAGCAGCATGCTAAGAATGGGTAGGCTTTATTCATTGAAAAAGTAGAAAGCCAACTCCTAAAAGAAATCGGTCACCTGGTCAAAAAAAAAAAAAACAGCCGCCTACTACCAACTACTTAGAATTCACCTGCCCATGCATATTTTTACTATTAGCATTCGCAGTTGTCACACTTCAAGAATACAAATTCTGGATGGACCCCCTGCACACGGTTACACCCTTTCCAGCGACCTATGCAATGAAAAACAGGGATATTTCATTCACACATATTGCAATACTGCCTAATCCCGCTTCTGGCCAGTCCTACACTGCCTTGCCGCTGCAAATGCTACGGTGGACACCAAGCCAACATGGTAAATGAAGACCCAAGATGGGGGGAAAGCGACTAGGTGAGCGGCAAAGGTGAGCGGTCACACTTCTGGCACAGATTTCAGTCTTCATTGATGCACATTGTCACTTTTTGGAATCCTGATTTCTATATGAACTTTTTATGATTTTTCCTTTCCAATAACTATATCAAGTATTGATTTATTGGATAAGGAGATGTATTAAATGGTGACATTTAGCTCACCACTATTCTTTGTACTATTATTGACTGGGATTTTTTTTGTAAAGTGTGTTCAGCAGCGGTTTATATTTTAACTAATTTTTTTGCGCTGGTATAATTTTAATCCATTAATTATCCTGCTCTTCTCCCCTCCCTTTGCCATACTAATAGACTGACTGGAGACTGCGCTGTTCAATGTTAACCCTTTCCTGTATAGAACGGAAGATCAGGGAAGCAGCACAGAGAGCAAGAGCCAGCTGCACTGAAAGATGTAAACTTTAAATGCTAAGGTAAGAATTTAAACATAATTTAGGCTCTTTTCACATTGGGCGGGGGAGGTGGGCTGGCAATATATCGGAGCTATTTTTAGTGTCGCCATACCGTTGTTTTTGCCGCAATATTTGCCCGCTAGCGGTGCGGTTTTAAACCCCGCTAGTGGCCGAGAAAGGGTTAAAATCGCCCGTAATGCGCTGCTGAGGCAGCGCTTTCATGGCGGTATAGCCGCGCTGTCCAATTGATTTCAATGGGCATCAGTGGTAAAAAAGCGGTAAACACACCGCTCCAAAGATGCGGCTAGCAGGACTTTTGGAGCGGTCCTGCTAGCACACCTCTTCAGTGTGAAAGCCTTTGGGCTTTCACACTGAAGGCTGCATGGCAGGATTTTTTCAGGCGTTATTTAGGCGCTTTTTTTAGCGCTAAAACTCCTTGGTGTGAAAGGGCCTTACTATGAAAGTCTGCTTTATTATGCTGAAGCTACAAATTGCAGAACATTTAATGCTACTTTAACAGTACGATGCATTTTAAAGACCAAACGCAATCAATTGTAATGAGTGGGTGTCGACATATTCTTGGTAATGTATTAGATGTGATGTTGGGTATTAAAAAGGGCCTTCACGTTGAAAGACAGACAATGTGGGTGTACCTAGCAGCACTTCCTTCCTTCTCGCCTAGGTGACAATGATGTTACACACGACTGTGCTGATGGTCTATGCTGGGCTTCAGGACCAGTGAAGCACCACAACTCTGAACTGGCCACCGCAATGTTACTCAGAAAAAATTGGAAGCAATCTCAGTGTAAAACAAGCTTTATGAAAAAGGTAATAAATATGCACTTACAATATATGGGTCAGAGGCGCTTATCGAGGCATGTATTTCCTGTGTAAAACGTTCCTGTGGGCCGTCACTGTCCTGACTCTCCAATCACTCACCGTGTATGATAACGTCACTCTGGAAAAACCCGTCTACGTCACAGATGACGTCGTCAGGAGGATGGGGGCTCCGGGAGTGATGTCATCACGCGCAGCGGGTAAATGGAGGCTCAGGAACTGGCAGAGACCTCTGGCACATCTTTGCACATGCCGGTTTCCATGCATAAGCACGCAAGGACAGTGCAGTGAATGAGGGACCTCTCTACCTGTGCATGCATGAGCACAACTTGGCACATGCACAGATATGCCATACGGCTCTGCCAGGTGAGAATGATGTTGCACAGATGGTCTATGTCGGGCCTCAGGACCTGGCAGTGACTTTTGGCACATCTTTGCCAATGCCGTTTTGGTTTCCATGCATAAGTGCGGAAGGACAGTGCAGTGAATGAGGGACCCCTCTACCTGTGCATGCCCGAGCACAGCAAACATATGGCTCTGCAAGGTCCTGAAGGCTGAGCAAGGGCCCTTTAATGCATCTGCCTGACTGTTGAAAGTGGTGGTGCCAGTGGAGGGGGGTGTAGCTACAATCAAGGTGAAGTTCATCTTCAACAAACCTTTGTCCATATTGTAAAGTATTGATAGGACAAAGGAAGCAAAAAAAGGGAAGGATTTATGGGAGAGAAAACACTGACACAGAGAGTGGGCATTGTTTTATCCTATATGGAGTCACAAAGTTATTTTATGAGAGCAAAAATGCCCATTAAACAAACTTATAGGATATTGGTATAACCAAGGCTACCTTAATAGCATCATGGGCCCCTGAACAAAGTAATGCACTGGGGCCCTTATCAGCTTGCCCCAATTTACACAACTACTTTCAAGAAATAAAGTATAAATAGTTGATAAAATTAAACATACAGTAAAACCTTGGTTTGCAAGCATAATTCAATCTAAAAACATGCTTGTAATGCAAAGCACTTGTATATCGAAGCAATTTTTTTACAGGGTATACAAGAGAAGAGAGGCGCCTCTAAGTGTAGCAATAAGTTGCTAAATGTTGTACCTTCATTAAATGTAACCATATTGCTACACTTAGAGGCTCCCCTTTTCTCTTTTATACTCAGTTGTGACATGACACTACTCGTAAATCAAGACATTGCTTGTATATCAAGGCAACATTTATTAAAACATTTTGCTCATCTTGCAAAACGCTCTTAAACCAAGTTACTCTCAAACCAATGTTTATTCATTAGTACTTTCAATAAAATCGATTTTACAAAGGAAAAACTTTCCATAAATCAAAGACTAGTCAACACAAAGAGCACAGTACAGGGAGGAATGCAGAGGGGCACAGTACAGGAGGGGTCAGGAGGGCACAATACCGGGATAAAGAGGGCACAGTACAGGGAGGAATGCAGAGGGGCACAGTACAGGAGGGGACAGGAGGGCACAATACCGGGATAAAGAGGGCACAGTACAGGGAGGAATGCAGAGGGGCACAGTACAGGAGAGGTCAGGAGGGCACAATACCGAGATAAAGAGGGCACAGTACAGGGAGGAATGAAGGGGCACAGTACAAGGGGTCAGGAGGGCACAATACCAGATAAAGGGGCACAGTAAAGGGAGGAACAGAAGGCACATACAGGAGGGGTCAGGAGGGCACAATACCGGGATAAAAGAGGGCACAGTACAGGGAGGAATGCAGAGGGGCACAGTACAGGAGGGGTCAGGAGGGCACAATATCGAGATAAAGAGGGCACAGTAAAGGGAGGAATGCAGAAGGGCACAGTACAGGAGGGGTCAGGAGGGCACAATACCGGGATAAAAAGGGCACAGTACAGGGAGGAATGCAAAGGAATGCAGAGGGGCACAGTACAAGCAGAGGGGTCAGGAGGGCACAATACCGAGATAAAGAGGGCACAGTAAAGGGAGGAATGCAGAAGGGCACAGTACAGGAGGGGTCAGGAGGGCACAATACCGGGATAAAAAGGGCACAGTAAAGGGAGGAATGCAGAAGGGCACAGTACAGGAGGGGTCAGGAGGGCACAATACCGAGATAAAGAGGGCACAGTACAGGGAAGGAATGCAGAGGGGCACAGTACAGGAGGGGTCAGGAGGGCACAATACCGGGATAAAGAGGGCACAGTTTAGGTCAGGGATATGCAACTAGAGGACCTGCAGCTGTTGCAAGACTACAAACCCCATCATGCCTCTGCCTCTGGGTGTCATGCTTGTGACTGTCAGTCTTGCTATGCCTCATGGGACTTGTAGTTCTGCAAAAGCTGGAGGTCTGCTAATTGCATATCCCTGGTATAGGTTCTGGGACGCTTCCCGGGACCCGACCATATCAGGACAGTTTAGTAAATAGCGCGACTGTTTCCAGCAAATCTGGGACAGTTGCAAGTATGATGTAATGCAATATTATTGTGGAGCCCACCATGGACCTGGGGCCCCTATGCAGTGCCCAGGAGTGCCCTTGCATCAAGATGGCCCTGGGTATAACAAGGCATAATGCAATTTGCAGGGTTTAGAGACCATTGGCAACCTATGAACAATCAACGGCAGAGGCGGCTCAAATTAGGCGGTTGCCTAAGGCCTCGCACTCACAGGAGCCTCGCGGCCACCTAACTTACCCAATACATTACACCAGTTTTGAGGGACAGGGGACCTTAACATTGCTATGCTCAGGCAGGGTTAAGAACCCTGACTCAGGAGCGTGGCCGCCAGTGTCCCTAACAACCAGTGAATATCTGTAACACCACCCCTTGTGACGTCAATGACCCAGCATGCCCTCAGTCAATGACGTTACAAGGGGGCAGGTTCACCAGGTGACATCACAGCGTGTCCCCCGCCCCTTAGTTATTAAAGAGCAGGATCTGGGGGCCGCCTTGTTAAAGGAGGCTTCCAGATTCCCATAAGCCCGCAGACTCCCCCCCCCCCCCCAACCACCAGCCACAGCCAGGAGGCTTCCAGATTCCCATAAGCCCGCAGACTCCCCCCCCCCCCCCAACCACCAGCCACAGCCAGGGTTGTGGGGAAAAGGTTTTTGTGCTTAAATTATTTTTCCCATCATGGGTGTGAGTGGGGCCCCATGTCAAGTTTTGCCTAAGGCCTCACAAAGCCTAGAGCCGCCTCTGATCAACGGTCTTACAGTATTAACGGCTAAATCTGAATGATCCAACCCAGTATAATCTCCTAAGCATGTTTTACGGTCAGTTAAAAAAAAAAAGCCCAGAGTTGTAAAAATGACATGTTATCAAGGAAAGCCAAAACGAATGAACCTGATAGACAGAAAATGTTTAAATCTGCCCAAATAAAATTCCATCACTTCAGCCAAAATGTAAAAAAGCTAAAATCCAAAGCCTTGACTATATCCTAGATTTCGAGAAACACAATAAAATGTCCATACATGGAAATAACACCAAGACGGAGGTGTAGCACTTTTGTTAGCACACCAAGTCCCAGAAGACACTTCCTAAATCTTACCAGCACCAAGTATTAAATAAAAACAAAACAAAAAACAAAAAAAAAACGATACACAATAGCTTCTGTGGCTCGGCTGCATGAATCATAAACACGCCACAGCGCAGCGCTTTTCAGCCGATTGCCGATCCTCAGTCGTACCACTTATTTTAGGATTTTAATGTTCATCCCTAGAGGCAAAAATATCACAGGCTTTGTGGCTTCCAATGAAAACATTCCGAAAGTTTGATCCGTCGGATCATAAACAGAGGATGGGAGCCAGAGTACTTGTAAGCTTTTCTGGCATCCTTGCAACTCTTGTCCTACAGGCATGACTTATAGATTCAAGGCCGACACAGAAAACATCAACAAACAAGTGTTACAGCAGAAATTCAGACGGCGACACCTGTATTCTAAGCAGAGGTCCCATGACTGTACAGCTTGCAGGCAGAAAAGATGATCAAAGGGCACCTGTCTACACAAATAGTGTATGTGTAAAGCTACAGCATACAGCGGGAGTAGACAACCAGAGCACTACCTGAACATGAGAGATCAAAGATGACTGGGGTTTGGTGCCCTTATTTATTTTTTTACAAAATTAACTAGCAATTAGGGTTGCCACCTGTCCAGGATTGACCTGGACAGTCAGGGTTTTGTATCACGTGTCCTGAGTGTGTCTGCCTAAATCCCAGACACACTCAGACTGGACTGCGGCTCCCTCTATGCAGGCTTTCAGGAGAATCAGTCTATTGCAAAGGGATGAAAATGACAGGAAGTGGCCAGTATAGTGTACACTGTACAGGGTCCTCCCTTCTCCAAAATGTGGGCTGCTCATGGCAAAGGGCACAGCAATCTAAGCATTATTTATGGGCACAGGAATCTAAGAATATTTTATGGGCACAGGAATGCTTTTGTTTTATTTAACCATGCCCCTTTAAGCCCCTCCCTCTGTTAATGCAATTTGGCCACACCCAGTGATTGCAGTAGTGGGCATAGTGCGCTGAATTACTACCCTTATTGGGGAACTCTAAGGCAGGGGTGTCCAAACTTTTTTTCAAAGAGGGCCAGATTTAATGATGTGAACATGCGTGAGGGCCGACCATTTGGGCAGACATTTTTTGAACCATTAAAATTTGGTCCAAGTGTGTTTCGTTCAAGCAACTAATATACTGCCCAACAAGAATTCTCTTGCCTTTTGTGGCTGTGAGTGGTGAAAAAATAAATAAAGAACTGTGACGCAAATTAAGGGTCAGTGCCCATCAATGCAGCCTAAATCAGTGCCCATCAATGCAGCCTAATTAGTGCCCATCTGCAGCCTCGGACATGCCTACTCTAAGGTGTCTGTTTTTTTGCAATCTTATAATGTATGCTATAAAAAAAATTGCTGTATGCCGCTAAAGTGTTCGGGTTTGGCTTGAAAAAAAAAAAAAAGGTGGCAACCGTACTAGCAAGGCCTAACTAAATAGTAAGGAAAACTGTGTACAAATAATAAAAAAAAAAAAATAGAACAAATGTCAGTGTAAAAATATAAACGTACACTACGTTAACAGTGTCAGTCAGTAGAGCAGTGTTGGTAGGGCAGAGGATGTTTTCCATAGAGCTGTGGTTTGTCTCAGTAGAGCAGTGGACAGTATCAGTAGGGCAGAGGACAGTGTTAGTCGTTTACTTTTTGCAATTTTTAAAAAAAAATTAAATTTTTTTTTTTTTAGAAGCCTCATTGGGGGGCTTTGATGAAGAATCAGGGGTCTAATCAGACCCCCAATGTTTCACTTTTGAGACAGAGAAAGGGACTGAGGACAGACATTGTCCAGTCCCTATTTTCTGCAGCCTCAGCTACAGTGGACGGTGAATAAATGAAAAGTGCTCTGTGCCAAATGGATTCCTATACATTCAGAAACTGTTTGCTATGCTTCAGTTATGAATGAACACAGTGATTGGCACTGATTATGCACTCATAAAAAACTCACTGTATTCATTCAGAAAAGGAAGCGTCCGGTAACTGACATTTACTGGCCCCTTCCCTAGCTCTCTATCCTATAACGTCCCCCACAGCAGTGAGGGGGAGAGAAGTAAAGCTGGCTGCACTGCAGGGAAAAGGGAGGAGTAATAGGAGGGGAAGCATTTACTAGTACCATTCCTAGCTGTAAATGCTGTCCAGCTGCTCCCACTTGCTCAATTCCAAGAGGTCCGCAAGGAAGGATCACAATCTACCCCTCACCTACCTGGGATCGACAGGTCGTAGACCCGACATACTTGAAACTGAACACTTCCAACATTATGTTAAGTTTAGTGAAGTCCCTTTCCTGAACCAGTTCCATAAAGACATGGTTTGATGAGCTTCATGTAGAGCACTGGTCTCCAAACAGCGACCCAGGGACCGAATGCGGACTTTCGCTTGCTTTTATCTGGCCCTTGGGGCATTATTTCCCCCACCGTCAGCAACAGTGGGGCATAATTCCTGATGCCGACACCAATGAGGGGGCACTATTCCTCCCCACTGACACCAATCAAAAAGCACTATTCCTCCAACTGACACCATCGATGGGGCACTATTACTCCCACTGACACCAATGACAGGGCACTATTCCTCCCACTGACAGGGCACTATTCCTCCCACTGATACCAATGAAAGGGCACTATTCCTCCCCACTGACACCAATGACAGGGCACTATTCCTCCCACTGACACTACTGATGGGGCACTATTCCTCCCACTGACACCAATGATGGGGCACTATTTCTCACACTGACACTACTGATGGGGCACTATTCCTCCCACTGACCCCCCTAATACCAAAGAGGGGACACCGTTTACTTTCAGTGACGCCAGGACACTTTTTGCTCCCGCTGGCCACAGTCTGGCCCCCCTAAAGTTTGAAGGACAGTAAACTGGCCTTTTGTTTAGAAAGTGTGGAGACCCCTGATGTAGAGGAACATGTGTGCCCTACAGAAAGTCCTGACCTCAACCCTACTGAACACGCTTGGAATAGCTGAGCTCACAAATGCTATTTAGACTGACTGGGCAGACATTGCACTCCAAAAGCTTGCAGAAAGCCTTCCCAGAAGAGTGGAGGCTGTTATAGTCACAAAGGATAGGTAACGCCATATTCATTCCCCTGGTTGGAAGGGGGTATGCAACAAGCTTGTACAAGTTTGAAGGTCAGGTGCACACAAACATTTGGTCATATAATGAAAAAAGGATAGGGGAGGGCAGTTGGCCCCAGCCTAAAAGATTTGATACCCTTAAAGGGGTTGTTAAGAAAAAAAATGTTTTTTCATAATAAGCATCCTTTACCTGCAGACATTCCTCTTTTCACTTCCTCATTGTTCGTTTTTGCTTAGAAGTTGCTCTATATATTCTCTGTTCTGTTCACTTCCTGCTTGTCTGAATGTTACTCATCACCGTGAAGGGAGGCTTTACTGCAGTGGTCAGTGACGTGCTCGCCTTCTCCTGGGAACTACATCTGTGCGGCAGGATACTCTACGTGTTAGAGACTTCAAAGGAGGTGTGAATTACTGGGCGTGCCGCAATGCATACTGGGAAATGTAGTTCTTACATGAACGAGCGCCGCAAACCAGGAAGTGAATGAGAGAACAGAAACTAGAATGCCGGAGGTGATATAGATGAAGGAATTTAATAGGTATTTACTAGTTTTTTAACAGAATCATTACACTATTCTGTCTGTCTACCTTGCAGACATACATTTTAGGTAGAATTTTTTTTTTTCCCTTTACAACTCCTTTAAAATAAAACTTCAGAAAACTGAATTGGAAAAGGGTCAGAACCTCCGCTAGGTTTTTACTACTCCCTGTGACCCTATTGGGTTTCTGTTTTAATGGCCCTAAATATCTGGATTGCATTTCAAATGAACCGCATGCTCCAATGAATCCGAAACTAGCGCCACTTCAAAGTCAACAATTGGCTACACGGAAGCTGCACAGGTGACTAACATTTCCCTATAATGGGACGTTATCAAAGCAGAAGATTTCCTTTATATGGAGTACAAGCCGATTTCTGGTAATGATAGAACTCTGTTTGTTCTGTGAAAAAGCAAGCCCTTGTCAAGCATTGTTGTTTTTTTATATAACGGTCATTCGGAAAGTCAGTGCTCCGGTTACAATGAATATCATTCTTCTGTGCTGTAGACACGAGTCTATCGGTTACATCAGGTGAACCCTTCACAGTTCACAAGACCAGAATAGAAGAGAATCCCACCAAGGCTCAACGGAACTCAAGACTTTTGTGCGTTTCTCATGGAGATAAGATGAGAACAGAAATACAGTACACAAAAAAGGAGAAAAGAGCAGAAAACCCAAGTAGACCTTCAGTGTCTGATTTACTTTACCGAAGTGGGTTCATTTTTTGTTGGTTAGTTTTTTTTAACAGGACTGACTACTGATGCTACAGTGCTTTGAAAAAATATTCATACCCCTTAAAATTGTACAAGTTTTCGTCATGTTACAACCAAAATGGTAAATGTATTTTATTGGGATTTTATGTGTTGGGCCAACACAAAGTGGCACATAATTGTGAAGTGGGAAAAAAAAAAACGATAAATGTTTTTTTACATTTTTTGAAAATAACAGAACCTCCTTTCACTGCAATTACAGCTGCAAGTCTTTTCGGGGATGTCTCTACCAGCTTTGTACATCTAGAGAGTGAATCCTTTGCCCATTCTTCTTTGCAAAATATCTCAAGCTCTGTCAGATTGGATGAAGAGTGTCTGTGAACAGCAAATTTTCAAGTCTTGCCACAGATTCTCAATTGGATTTAGGTCTGGACTTTGACTGGGCCATACTAGCCTCATACACATGGTCAAACTTCAAACAAACTTTTCTGTGGATTTTTGTTTGAAGGGCATTGGCTGTGAACTTGGTATGCATACACACGACAGGACTTTTTCAGCAAACTTTCCCAAACTCACGTGGTTTTTCAGCTCTTTACCGCCAGCCTTTGGTCAACTTCTGCTATTGTTGGTTGATTTTAACATTGGTTCTGAGCATGCTTATTTGTACTTCGAACTAAAGTCTGATGGATTTCTGTACACACGGCATGACTTTGCACAGTAGGACTTATATTGCCAAAAAGTTTGTCCGTTTGCAGAGCCAACTTTTGTCCACTGAAAAACGAAAAAGTTAGTCCTATGGAGCGTACACACAGTCGGATGTTTTTTAAAAAAACCTGCATTTTGATTTTTTTTGTCAAAAAGTCCTATCGTGTGTATGGGCCTTTACACATGAATATGCTTTTATCTAAACCAGTGTTTTTCAACTCCAGTCCTCAAGGCACACCAACAGGTCATGTTTTCAGGCTCCCCATTATTTTGCATAGGTGATTTGATCAGTTTCACTGCCTTAGTAATCACCACAGCCATTTCATCTGAGGGAAATCCTGAAAACCTGACCTGTTGGTGTGCCTTGAGGACTGGAGTTGAAAAACACTGATCTAAACCATCCCATTGTAGCTCTGGCAGTATGTTTAGGGTCGTTGTCCTTCTGGAAGGTGAACCTCTGCCCCAGTCTCAAGTCTTTTGCAGACTTTTCTTCTAAGATTGCCCTGTATTTGGCTCCATCCATCTTCCCATCAACTCTGACCAGCTTCCCTGTCCATGCTGAAGAAAAGTATCCCAACAACATGATGCTGTCACCACCATTTTTCACAGTGGGGATGGTGTGTTCAGGGTGATGTGCAGTGTTAGTTTTCCGCCACACAGTGTTTTGCTTTTAGCCCAAAAAGTTCAATTTTGGTCTCATCTGACCAGAGCACTTTCTTCCACTGTGTCCTCCCCACATGGCTTCTCGCAAACTTCTTGGGACTTCTTATGGCTTTCTTTCTACAATGGCTTTCTTCTTGCTACTCTTCCATAAAGACCAGATTTGTGGAGTGCACGACTAATAATTGTCCTGTGGGCAGATTCTCCCACCTGAGATGTGGATCTCTGCAGCTCCTCCAGAATTACCATGGCTGCTTCAGTGATTAATGCACTCCTTGCCCGGCCATGTCTTGGTAGGTTTGCAGTTGGTCCATACCCTTTCCATTTTCAGATGATGGATTGAACAGTGCTCTGTGAGATGTTCAAAGCTTGTTTTTTTTTTTTAAACCTAACCCTGCTTTAAACTTCTCCACAACCTTATCCCTGACCTGTCTGGTGTGTTCATTGGCTTCCATGATGTTGTTTGTTCACTAAAGGTTTGCTAACAAACCTCTGAGGGCTTTATAGAACAGCTTTATTCTGAAATTACATTACACACAGGTTGACTATTTACTAATTAGGTGAATTCTGAAGGCAATTGGTTCCACTTGATATTAGTTAGGGGTATCAGTGGGAAGGGGGGGGGGCTGAATACAAATGCACGCCACACTTTTCAGGTATTTGTAAAAAAAGAATTGAAAACCATTTATCAGTTTTCATTCCACTTCACAATTATCTGGCACTTTGTGTTAGACCGTCACATAAAATCCCAATAAAATACATTTACGTTTTTGGTTGCAACAGACCCCAGATCTCCCCATAAAGAGAACCTATCACGGTCCATGAGAATCATAAGGGATGTTGTTCATCGTTTAGCAGCAGGGGAGCATAAACGTAAGAAGATCAAAGTAAAAAAAAATATATATATACACAGCTGTATGTTGCGTATGTTGTGAACAAGAGAAATTAAATAAAGTAAAGTATAGAAAAACGATCCAGCTTATTTCTGAAATAAAAAATGCATCAGTGGTCTCAAGGAACTCACTATAATAAATTGTTCTTAACCATCTATTTCCGTTACACGTGTGGTTTCATTCTGGCACAGCTTTATTCTAAAATATTATCAAGACATATTAGTCTCGTCATTACCGCAGAAATGAAAATTTACTAAAGCAAAGTATAAAGTGGATTACATTAAGTGATAGATCATACAGAAAATGAGACGTGTGGTTGGGACGTAAGGGCAGACATGTACTCAAATGTTAATGTAAAGCTACAGGAACAGTCTTACTGGTATGAATAAAGAGAAATAGAAGAGAGAGTTTTAAAATATATGCGTTAAACCATTACAGCTCTAAATGACTGAATTGGTCATCTCAAGGAGTCCAATTAGCCCTCCTAGATCTGATCCTCGATTACAGAACAATTACTCTCTATGTTGTACAGATAAGGAGAAGGGAAGTATACATATACACACACACACTGCACCCTCTAGTGTACAGTTTAGTTGTGTCAAGGTGGGTGCTATTAATAGATTAGCAGATAGCTGGTCTATTCACAGCACAGCTCTGCACATTCCTTCCTTTGCTTATGTGGATGGAGAGGGGGGGGGGTGCCTTTCCTCCAATCAGCTGTCACACAGTGTATGTCCAGACTCCACACCCAGTGCTAAACAGGAAGAAAAAAAATATCTAACGCAATGTTCACTCCACACCAACTGCATTCAGTTCCATCTTGTTCTAGGGGCATTTTCCCTTCATTTTTGTCTTCAGCAAGTGAAATGCATGCTCAATCGGATTCAGGTCAGGTGATTGACTGGCCATTGCATAACATTCCACTTCTTTCCCTTAAAAAACTGTTTGGTTGCTTTCGCAGTATGCTTCGGGTCATTGTCATTCTGCACTGTGAAGCGCCGTCCAATGAGTTCTGAAGCATTTGGCTGAATATGAGCCGATAATATTGCACGAAGCATTGTCAGCAATCACATCATAATTAGATACAACACGCCAGACTCCTTCTCCATACTCTTCTCTTCCCATCACGATTAACTTGGTACAAGTTGATCTTGGTCTCATCTGTCCATAGGATGATGTTCTAAAACTTTGAAGGCTTTTTTAGATGTTGTTTGACAGACTCTAATCTGGTCTTCCTGTTTTTGAGACTCACCAATGGTTTACATCTTGTGGTGAACCCTCTGTATTCACTCTGGTGAAGTCTTCTCTTGATTGTTGACTTTGACACACATACACCTACCTCCTGGAGAGTATTCTTGATCTGGCCAACTGTTGTGAAGGGTGTTTTATTCACCAGGAAAGAATTCTTCGGTCATCCACCACAGTTGTTTTCCGTGGTCTTCCAGGTCTTTTGGTGTTGCTGAGCTCACCGGTGCGTTCTTTCTTTACAAGGATGTTCCAAGCAGTTTATTTGGCCACACCTAATGTTTTTGCTATCTCTCTGGTTGGTTCGTTTTGTTTTTTCAGCCTAACGATGCCTTGCTTCACTGATGGTGACAGCTCTTTGGATCTCATATTGAGAGTTGACAGCAACAGATTGTAAATAGCACACTTGAAATTAACTCTGGACCTTTTATCTGCTCCTTGTAAATGGGATGATGAGGGAATAACACACACCTGGCCATTGAACAGCTCAGCAGCCAATTGTCCCATTACTTTTGGTCACATATACAAACTGTTGTAATTAAATTCCTACACCGGTCACCTGATTTGGATGTAAATACCCCCAATTTAAAGCTGAAAGTCTGCCGTTAAAGCACATTGTTTCATTTAAAATCCATTGTGGAGGTGTATAGAGCCAAAAAGATTAGAATTGTGTCGATGTCCCAATAATAATTGACCTGACTGTATATATATATATATATATATATATATATATATATATATATATTGTAGCAGAGCGTCCCAGAGAGAGCCTGGGAAAGTCCAGTTCGGGGTTTATACCTCTCCCAGGCTCCTCTCTTACACGTTCAGGGATCTCTGATCCCTGATCCAGGTCAGGTGTTGGCCCTCTCCCCCAGGCCAATTTAAGCTCACCTGAGCTAACAGCCATTGCTCTGTCCTGGGAAACAGATAGTGTGGATCTGTAGGAGCAAGGAGGTTGTTAAAAGACTGGTGAGCAGTTTGTATTTTGAGCTAACAAGCGGTAGGCTTGTTTAGCTTAGTAGTTAGGGCCTACATATCGTGTAGTTAGAGCCGAGACACGGCTAGGTGTTTGTTTAAACTACTTTTGTTTGTTTTGTTTTCTGCACACTGTACAGCACCTGTAAATAGACTTTGTATAGCACCAATAAAAATCCCACTGTTGTTCACTTATCCTATGGACTTTGGTATCTGTGCCTGCTCATCCCAGGGAGCTTTTGTACCCGCTACCTATCCCCAGCTTACATATGGTGGAGGCTGCGATCAGCAGTAGTAAGTTACTATTTTAAAAGGCCAGTACCTAAAGTGACAACATGGAGGAAATCCTCAAACAAATGATGTTATCCAATGCTGCACAACAGCAAACTAACGCTGCATTGCAGCAAGCCAATGCTATCGCACAGGAGCAAACCAAGGCGCTGTACAAACAGATTGGTGCTGCACAGGAGCAATCGCAGAGGCAGATTAGTGCTGTACAGGAGCAATCGCAGAGGCTGTTTGAACAGCTTGCCACTGCTGCAGAAGTGGATAGGAAAACCCTGACTAAGGTTGCAGAGACGCTAGCACAGTGGGCACCTGCGGAAATTAAGGATATGGGAGACAAGCCTTCAGCCATCCATGTGGCTCGCTTTCTGTCTAAAATGACTACGGATGATGATCCAGAGGCCTTCCTGTTAACGTTTGAACGGACCGCTGAGAGGGAATGTTGGCCTAAAACCAAGTGGGCAGGACTGATTGCCCCCTTACTTTCTGGTGAATCGCAGAAGGCCTACTATGATCTGGAGTCAGCAGAAGCAGAAGACTACGAAAAGGTCAAGCAGGAAATTCTGGCGCGACTCGGCGTCACCTTGGCCGTTCGAGCCCAACGGGTCCACAGCTGGTTCTTCAAAATCGAGAGGCCCCCAAGATCGCAGATGTTCGACCTAATCCACCTGGTGCGAAAATGGCTACAGCCTGAGTCCCTGTCTGCGCCACAAATAGTGGAGCGTGTGGTCATGGACCAATTCCTGAGGTCACTCCCAATTCCCCTGCAGAAGTGGGTGAGTCAAGGGGACCCCAAGTCGGCAGATAACCTGGTGGAACTCGTCGAAAGATACTTTGCTGCAGAGAACCTGGTCACCACCCCAACAACCGCACGGACTTTCCACCCAAAGCCACGGTCTCCCCAGGCAACCGGTAAGACTGTTCCAGGGGAAGTGGGTGGTAAGCATGGCAAGGAAATAGGGGGGAGGATTTTTGGTGCCAGGACTGAAGTTTGGCGTCCCAAGCAAGGGAAACCACTGCCTGTCAGCAAACCAACTTGGGGAAACATCAGGTGTTTTCGTTGCCAAGAGCTGGGACATGTTGCAGCAAACTGTCCATTGACTGATGAACCAATGCAGTGTGATCTGTCTATTAGAAGGCAGTCTATGTTTGCTGCTGTTTCATGCGCTGCAGCGCCAAATGTGGGGAAACACATGTGTCACATGACTGTTAATGATAAGCCTATTACGGCCTTACTGGACTCTGGAAGTCTGGTTACTTTGGTTACAGCTGAGATGGTTGAAACTGTGAATTTTCATGCAAAAAAAGTTGCTGTGATCTGTGTACATGGGGATACCCGGGAGTATCCTATAGCCACAGTTCAGTTTAAAACTGGCTTAGGTACGGTGTCCCATGCGGTCGGACTTGTGCCCCACTTGGTGCACGAGGCCATCATTGGTAGGGACTTCCCTAAGTTTTGGGAACTGTGGGATCGTCCCGACCCGGTCGCAGTACCTGACTCAGTCGCAGAGCCAGAGCTCCTGGCTACTTCCGATATTGTGGGTTCAGGGGACTCATCTCAGGGCTCTCCGAGTTTTCCTTTCTCGGTTATGGCAGGAGAGCTGGAGGAGCCTGAGGAAGTCCCCACAACCAGTAGAGCCGGACAGCCGTCTGCCGACTCGGAGCCTATGTTGGAGTTTACTGACCTTAATGTGCACAAGGAAAATTTTGGTACTGAGCAGAGAAAAGACCCTACCCTTGCCAGGGCCTGGGAAAATGTAATGGTGATTAATGATGTACCTGTTGAACCAGAGGATAGGCCCTGTTTTCCTTATTTCAGCAGCAATGATGATTTACTGTATCGTGTATGTAAAAAGAATGATGAAGTTACTGAACAGTTGGTGGTCCCCAAGCCTTACAGAAGGGTGGTGTTGGAACTTGCTCATGGGCACTTGCTAGGAGGCCATTTAGGGGTTGAGAAAACCACTGAAAGAGTGTTGCGCAGGTTTTACTGGCCTGGGATACAGAAAAATATTGAGAATTATTGTCAATCCTGTCCTGTGTGTCAGATGTCAGCCCCCCAGCCCCACTTCCGAAGTCCTTTAGTGCCCTTGCCCATTATTGAAGTGCCCTTCGAGAGGATTGCCATGGACCTTGTGGGTCCCCTCCCCAAATCCGCCCGTGGTCATCAGCATATCCTTGTGATTATGGACTACGCTACCCGTTACCCTGAGGCCGTTCCCTTACGCGCCGCATCTGCTAAAAATATTGCCAAAGAGCTGTTTATGGTGTTCAGTCGGGTGGGCATCCCTAAAGAAATCCTGACAGACCAGGGTACCCCATTTATGTCACGGATAACTAGGGAGCTGTGCAAGTTATTTAAGGTGACGCAGTTGCGAACCTCTGTGTATCATCCGCAAACGGATGGCTTGGTGGAACGTTTCAATAAGACGTTAAAGGGCATGTTAAAAAAGGTTGTTGACAAAGATGGGAAAGACTGGGACTTCCTGATACCGTACCTGATGTTTGCTATCAGGGAGGTTCCCCAGTCCTCTACAGGGTACTCTCCATTTGAGTTGCTTTATGGGAGACACCCTCGGGGACTCTTGGACATAGCCAAGGAAACTTGGGAGGGGGAACAGACACCCCACAAAAGTGTAATTGAGCATATCGCTCAAATGCAGGACAGGATTGCAGCCGTAATACCAGTGGTGAAAGAACATTTACTACAGGCTCAAGCAGCCCAACAGAGAATATACAACCGGGGGGCCCAACTCCGTGTTTTCTCACCGGGTGACAGGGTCCTCGTTTTAGTTCCCACTGTTGAGAGCAAGTTCCTGGCTAAGTGGCAGGGCCCCTTTGAAGTAATTGAAAGAGTTGGGGAAGTCAATTACAAGGTGTATCAACCAGGTAAAAGGAAGCCCGAACAGATTTACCACGTGAACCTGTTAAAGCCCTGGAAGGATAGACTGGCGTTAACTGTGAGGTCCCTACCGGTAACGCCTAAGGGTACTGAATCCCCTCTGATCCCTGAGGTCACGATTCCAGACACCCTGTCATATTCCCAAAAACAGGAAGCTAGAGAGTTCCTAATAAGGAATAGAGAGAAATTTTCAGAGTTGCCTGGCACGACTTCAGCGGTTCAGCATGATATTGTTACTGAACCTGGGGTCCGTGTCAAGCTCAAACCATACCGAATTCCTGAAGCGAGGAGAAAGGACATCAGTGATGAAGTTAGAAGGATGTTGGAACTAGATGTCATTGAGGAATCCAATAGTGACTGGTCTAGCCCCATCGTGTTGGTCCCAAAACCGGATGGCACTTGGAGGTTTTGTAACGACTTCAGAAAGCTCAATGCAGTAACAAAGTTTGACACGTACCCGATGCCCAGGGTAGATGAACTTATAGACCGACTGGGCAAGGCCCGTTATCTGACCACTTTGGACTTGACCAAAGGATATTGGCAAATACCCCTGACTAATAGTGCCAAAGAAAAGACTGCGTTTGTGACCCCGGAGGGATCATTCCAGTATAAGAAAATGCCTTTTGGGTTGCAAAATGCCCCTGCAACCTTTCAGAGGGCCATGGACAGGACCCTAAGACCGCACCAGCAGTATGCTGCAGCTTATTTAGATGACATAGTGGTGCATAGCACTGACTGGGAGTCTCACTTGCCCCGTGTCCAAGCTGTCCTTGATTCCCTCTTCAAGGAAGGTTTTACGGCAAATCCCAAAAAATGTGCCATTGGTTTGGAGGAAGCCAAGTATTTGGGCTACACTATTGGCCGTGGAGTTATTAAACCCCAAGTGAATAAAGTAGAAGCCATCCAGGAGTGGCCACGTCCTGCAAACAAGAAGCAGGTCAGGGCCTTTCTTGGCATTGCGGGATATTATAGAAGGTTTATTCCAAATTTTGCCACTATAGCTGCCCCACTGACAGACCTGACGAAAGGGAAAGACTCCGTAATGATCAAATGGTCCCCAGTAGCAGAAGAATCTTTCCAAGTCCTGAAGAAGGCTCTTTGTGCACAGCCAGTGCTATACTCCCCCGATTTCTCCAAAGATTTTTTGGTTCAGACAGATGCCTCTGATGTAGGTATCGGGGCAGTACTATCACAGGTATACAATGGGGAAGAACACCCTGTGGTCTACCTAAGCAGAAAGCTCAATGATCATGAGAAAAAATATGCAGTCATTGAAAAGGAATGTTTAGCCATAAAGTGGGCTGTGGACGCGCTCAGGTACTACCTGTTAGGGCGCCAGTTTGAGTTAATAACTGACCATGCTCCCCTGAAATGGATGGCCCAAAAGAAGGAGACTAATAGGCGGGTGAACCGGTGGTTTTTGGCCCTCCAGGATTATTCCTTTTCGGTAAAACACAGGCCAGGGGTTGAGATGGGTAATGTAGATGCCCTGTCCCGTGTTCACTCCTGTTGGGCTACAGGTGTTCCAACCCTGGGGTTGAAACAAGAGGGGAGGGTGTGTAGCAGAGCGTCCCAGAGAGAGCCTGGGAAAGTCCAGTTCGGGGTTTATACCTCTCCCAGGCTCCTCTCTTACACGTTCAGGGATCTCTGATCCCTGATCCAGGTCAGGTGTTGGCCCTCTCCCCCAGGCCAATTTAAGCTCACCTGAGCTAACAGCCATTGCTCTGTCCTGGGAAACAGATAGTGTGGATCTGTAGGAGCAAGGAGGTTGTTAAAAGACTGGTGAGCAGTTTGTATTTTGAGCTAACAAGCGGTAGGCTTGTTTAGCTTAGTAGTTAGGGCCTACATATCGTGTAGTTAGAGCCGAGACACGGCTAGGTGTTTGTTTAAACTACTTTTGTTTGTTTTGTTTTCTGCACACTGTACAGCACCTGTAAATAGACTTTGTATAGCACCAATAAAAATCCCACTGTTGTTCACTTATCCTATGGACTTTGGTATCTGTGCCTGCTCATCCCAGGGAGCTTTTGTACCCGCTACCTATCCCCAGCTTACAATATATATATATATATATATATATATATATATATTTTTTGCACAGAGTAAATGAAAAAAAGTAAAAGCAATGCTTAAAACTAGGGCTGTTACTGATCAAAATTTTTGTGTTTGATTAATCGTTTTATTTTTTAATCAATTAATCGACTAATTTCGATTAATTATAACGCACATACAGATCCAACTACTTTTAGCTGATCTCCTTGCAGCCTGATTCCCAGTGCAGCTACCAACCACTGGAAAAATGGATAGCAGGATACAAAAAACACACAAAGGCAGCGCTCAATGTGAATAGCATTACAACTTTTATAGTTTTCAAGTAGGTAACCAAATAAATATTGCACTGGAGATAAAATTAATGTAGCTACATAAACTGTAAAAATGGTAATCCCAAACGATACCAAAAGCAGTCATAAAAATATGTAGCCAAGTATGATACTGGTATAAAAATGTGTACAATGATACCACTGCTGAATCCAGATGAGGAGGGGTTAACATCAGTCCGTCGGCATGTAGATGTCCCATGAAGGGAACTATCACAACTCCCAGTGGATGGCTGTATAATCCCAGGTTGATAGAGGGAAGTGTTACAGCCCTTGCGTTATTCCACATATAGGTGGCGCAACCCATGCAAAGGTATTGACGAGGGAACAGCCATCATATTTTATGTCGGCATGCAGATATGAAGGCACAACAAAGGAGCCCTTCAGATGGACACAGCAAGCCCCGCCGGTGTCCGTGACATTACTGGATCTCCGACAGAACTCCCTGAAGGCCCAGAAGCCAGCAAAGAGGTGAGTACCAATCAAAAGAATTTTAATCGACCAAAAAGATTTTGATCGATCAAAAAAATTAAAGATTAATCCGTTAATTAAAAGTTAATTTGCACAGCCCTACTTAAAACATATTAACATCCACCAGGCAGCGCTAGTGTGTATGTCTATTGCAAAACATATGTAAATAAATCAATCAAAAATCTGGTTAATAATGTCCATGTTAAGGAGATATATATGGATTTCTACAAGAGATAAGAAACTAGTAAAAAGAATCAAAAGTCCATTTAATCCCAAGAGGATGAAAAATAAATCTTGCTGTTGCCAGAAGATCCACCACCACTCGTGTGTAGAGAGATGAAGGGGGGGTGTGGATAGCAGCCCCCTCTTAAGAAAACCTCTTACCAGAAATCCAATAGACAAACGCCTTAAGAAAACCGGATCACAGCTGATCTCAATGTGTATCTCCTCACTCCAAACAATTGAATGCTCAGTGGTTAGCAGACAAAAACAGAAAAAATGGACATAGCGTGATATCGTTTAAACTTTTAATTAAACTCTTGTGTATATAAAAAATCCTTATAGATGTACACTCACAAAACAACAAAAATCAACCAGCATGTAGTCGCGTTAACTGCGGCCGCTCTTAATGATCTATGGTCGGTGTCTCCTACCGCTCTGTGCTTTGCAGGCTCCAGGGGGTGGATGTGCTCGTCTCCCACAGTCTTAGGCATCCTTCACTCACGTTACTTGGCTCCGCCCTGACTAGTTTCGTCATTCGACATCAAAGGGGTGGTCCATAGATCATTAAGAGCGGCCGCAGTTAACGTGACTACATGCTGGTTGATTTTTGTTGTTTTGTGAGTGTACATCTATAAAGATTTTTTATATACACAAGAGTTTAATTAAAAGTTTAAACGATATCACGCTATGT
This sequence comes from Rana kukunoris, assembly GCA_029574335.1. Taxonomy (NCBI): domain Eukaryota; kingdom Metazoa; phylum Chordata; class Amphibia; order Anura; family Ranidae; genus Rana; species Rana kukunoris. The sequence continues at coordinate 39,695,908 of CM056053.1, read as the reverse complement.
CCATTTTTTCTGTTTTTGTCTGCTAACCACTGAGCATTCAATTGTTTGGAGTGAGGAGATACACATTGAGATCAGCTGTGATCCGGTTTTCTTAAGACGTTTGTCTATTGGATTTCTGGTAAGAGGTTTTCTTAAGAGGGGGCTGCTATCCACACCCCCCCCCCCCCCCCCCCTTCATCTCTCTACACACGAGTGGTGGTGGATCTTCTGGCAACAGCAAGATTTATTTTTCATCCTCTTGGGATTAAATGGACTTTTGATTCTTTTTACTAGTTTCTGATCTCTTGTAGAAATCCATATATATCTCCATAACATGGACATTATTAACCAGGTTTTTGATGGATTTATTTACATATGTTTTGCAATAGACATACACACTAGCGCTGCCTGGTGGATGTTAATATGTTTTAAGCATTGCTTTTACTTTTTTTCATTTACTCTGTGCAAAAATTCTGTGATACCAATTGGGTATTTTTAGGTAGCAGCTGACCACCGATAGTGGTAATATATAGAAATTTCATGTCCGGTTGGCTCACCATTCCAAGAGCGCTTGTTTGATCTGTTTTGAGATAGGGCGCCTTTTTTATCTTAATTTCCGATCACTTTTAGAAACTATACACATTATATATATATATACAGTGCAGAAAATAAGTATTTGAACACCCTGCTATTTTGCAAGTTCTCCCACTTGGAAATCATGGAGGGGTCTGAAATTGTCATCGTAGGTGCATGTCCACTGTGAGAGACATAATCAAAAATAAAAATTCCAGAAATCACAATGTATGATTTTTTTAACTATTTATTTGTATGATACAGCTGCAAATAAGTATTTGAACACCTGAGAAAATCAATGTTAATATTTGGTACAGTAGCCTTTGTTTGCAATTACAGAGGTCAAACGTTTCTTGTAGTTTTTCACCAGGTTTGCACACACTGGAGGAGGGATTTTGGCCCACTCCTCCACACAGATCTTCTCTAGATCAGTAAGGTTTCTGGGCTGTCGCTGAGAAACACGGAGTTTGAGCTCCCTCCAAAGATTCTCTATTGGGTTTAGGTCTGGAGACTGGCTAGGCCACGCCAGAACCTTGATATGCTTCTTACAGAGCCACTCCTTGGTTATCCTGGCTGTGTGCTTCGGGTCATTGTCATGTTGGAAGACCCAGCCTCGACCCATCTTCAAAGCTCTGAGGGAAGGAGGTTGTTGCCCAAAATCTCGCAATACATGGCCCCGGTCATCCTCTCCTTAATACAGTGCAGTCGCCCTGTCCCATGTGCAGAAAAACACCCCCAAAGCATGATGCTACCACCCCCATGCTTCACAGTAGGGATGGTGATCTTGGGATGGTACTCATCATTCTTCTTCCTCCAAACACGGCTAGTGGAATTATGACCAAAAAGTTCTATCTTGGTCTCATCTGACCACATGACTTTCTCCCATGACTCCTCTGGATCATCCAAATGGTCATTGGCAAACTTAAGACGGGCCTTGACATGTGCTGGTTTAAGCAGGGGAACCTTCCGTGCCATGCATGATTTCAAACCATGACCTCTTAGTGTATTACCAACAGTAACCTTGGAAACGGTGGTCCCAGCTCTTTTCAGGTCATTGACCAGCTCCTCCCGTGTAGTCCTGGGCTGATTTCTCACATTTCTTAGGATCATTGAGACCCCACGAGGTGAGATTTTGCATGGAGCCCCAGTCCGAGGGAGATTGACAGTCATGTTTAGCTTCTTCCATTTTCTAATGATTGCTCCAACAGTGGACCTTTTTTCACTAAGCTGCTTGGCAATTTCCCCGTAGCCCTTTCCAGCCTTGTGGAGGTGTACAATTTTGTCTCTAGTGTCATTGGACAGCTCTTTGGTCTTGGCCATGTTAGTAGTTGGATTCTTACTGATTGTATGGGGTGGACAGGTGTCTTTATGCAGCTAATGACCTCAAACAGGTGCATCTAATTTAGGATAATAAATGGAGTGGAGGTGGACATTTTAAAGGCAGACTAACAGGTCTTTGAGGGTCAGAATTCTAGCTGATAGACAGGTGTTCAAATACTTCTTTGCAGCTGTATCATACAAATAAATAGTTAAAAATTCATAAATTGTGATTTCTGGAATTTTTATTTTTGATTATGTCTCTCACAGTGGACATGCACCTACGATGACAATTTCAGACCCCTCCATGATTTCCAAGTGGGAGAACTTGCAAAATAGCAGGGTGTTCAAATACTTATTTTCTGCACTGTGTGTGTGTATATATATATATATATATATATATATATATATATATATATATATATATATATTTATTTCTATTTTTTTTATACACGCACACAAAACCCCATACATGCACACATTTTATATTTAGTATTTTTTGACATTTGTGCTCCATAATAAAGAAAAAAAAATACAAAATCAGTACACACTCCCTTATTTCTACTCTCCTGTATAATGCCACCCAGTAGAATAGTATAAAAATGTACGGAGGCGGTGAATTGGATGTATCGAGTGTGGATATGCTCATGTATGCAGTCCCAAAGGCCACATAAAAGTAAAGGAACACCATATATTTCATTCATGCTTTGGGTTTTATATACTGCCAACAACTGAAGGGGTCCAGCTTTATTATGATATATTACAAACTCATTATTGGTAATTCTGGGGGCTACGCAGCGCTTCCTCTATTACATCCCGTATATACACACACACCAAAGTCTAACTTATTGACTTGTTTCATACAGAATTCTGATACTTGATTTATTTGCAGATTTCTGCATCTCCGCTGAGTTTTCCAACTCAGGAAACAAATGATGTTAATAAAAAAGGGGAATAAATTATGTCAGCACAGTAGATTGGCTATTACAGGAAAACACATCAATGCATTTTCCCACTGCTTAAAGTAGGACTAAACTGAAAAAGTAGGAAATTGCTGTTAACAGGCAGACTCTTTATTGTATAAGAGACTTACTATGCCTTTTCAACAATAAAACAGACTTACCTACCTCTCTCATCAGGTCAGTGTACATTCTTGGCACAATTTGGTGCTGGAATAAATTCCTATTCCCAAGCTGTCATTCAAGTTTAAGTCACCAATAGGACTAAAGATTTAGAACCTGGAAACAGACTAGGCAAAGGAGGGGATTATACTGTAGCTCCATTTTAAAGGAAATCTAAAGCCTCGTACACATGATCGGACTTCTATCGGACAAATCCGTGGATTTTTGTCCGAAGGGTGTTGGCCGTGAACTTGTTCTGCATACAGACTGAACTTTTTCAGCCAACATTCACAAAACTATGTGTTTTTTTTAGCTCTTTACAGCCACCCTTTGGGCAACTTCTTCTAAATGTCTGCCAGTTGGCAGTGGTTCGGAGCATGCATGTTTGTATTTTGTATTTTAGTCGGATTTGTGTACACGCAATCGGATAATCCGACGGAACACATTTGTTGTCGGACAATTTGAGAGCATGACCATCTAACATTTGTTGTTGGAAACTCTGACAACAATTGTCCGATGAGGCATACAAACTGTCAGATTATCTGACAAAACACATCCATCGGACAATTTTTGTCGGAATATCCCATTGTGTGTATGGCCCTAAGATTAGAAAAATGTAGGCTGCCCTTGCTGACTTCTCCTTCTGAACATGCTACTACTCGGTCTCACATGGGGGTTCCAATGGTTTTAATACTTTTGGAGTTACTGAGCATTGTGGTCTACAATTTTATCTTAGCATAAGTGTAACCAGAACTACTGTTACTAAAATATTCAGATCTCCTTCTCCAACGCACAATGGCAATAGTGGATATGTTCTATTACTGGGTTTTGAACTTAGAGCGATGAACGCTGGGAGATGTAGTCTGACCAGTAAGCATGGCCATTACTATTGCTGGATGAAAGAACTAGACTGAAAGTATCTGGAAGCAGGAGGAGAAAAACAAAGGGGTTATAACTGAAAAAGCCCGGGAAAGAGCCAGGGAGAATTGGGGATTACCAAAGAGGAGAGCTTCTGAGGAGTGGGAAGCGTTGTTTGCATATTTACAGCTGGAAGTAGCTGTCAGGCTGAAGCCCTACAAAGAGCCGCCGGATCCCTTCACAGATGGTGAACTGAGCTGGTCGGATTTCAGCACTGCCCCTTTGCTTCTCTTTTGAGCCCCCAGAGCCACTTTAACGCAAACTCCAATGCTTAGTACAGCTTTATAAGGGGTACAAACTCTCTTTATATTTTTCTATCATTTGCTACCGTTAGTCTGAAATGTACCAATGAATGTGTATTGTGTGAGAAATGGAGAGCCATCCTATGTTTTTGGCACACTGCATAAGCCATCTCAATGAGTCCAAATAGCCCTTCTAGCCTTATCCCAGTAATACAGAATGATTAGTGTATGTTGGGGTGATGGGACATTTGGTAAGTTTGAGTAGTTTAGCAAAAGACAGGAAAGGCTGGCACTACTCGGGCCATGTGTATTGCCAGCCCACTACAGGTCTTAGGTATGCATTTTGGCCAGATCAATAGGTATTCTTCTGTACTTGAAGGGTCTCTTTAATGAAGGAGCTCCAGGCTCCTTCAGAATTTTTTTTTTTCAAGTCAGCAGCTACAAATATTCAAGCGGCTGACTTTTAATATTAGGGCACTTACCTGATATTTCAATCAACTATCAGGTGCTCCCGCAGCCATCTTGATTAAGGAAAAATGGCAGTGAAAGTTTGCAGCTTCACGGCCGGTCCCCTACTGCACATGTGCTGAGCACGCTGTGCTTTGTGAATGGCCCTGCTGTGGGAGGAGGAGGAGGGGGGGGGGCTGAGTTTCCGTCTCAGTTCGCCATTAAAACCAGGTACCCGCTCACCCCAAAAGGTGCAAAATGTGGCAGAAGAGGGGGGGGGGGGGCAGACAAGCAGAGCTTCCCCTTTTGGGTGGAGCTCCTCTTTAAGGCCTTGTTCACACGGGCATATATATCTGTATATGTGTGTGAAAGGCCCTCTTTACCTGCACAGGTGTTCCATGCATCTGCATGCAGGCAGTTCATGTCTTTTTTGGGACGCAGCTGCAAAGACACAGCCACTGATCCCAATTTAACAGCTGTACAGGTGCCTGTCCCCCAATGCGGCTGTCAAATTGGGACCAGCGGCTGTGGTCAAGCAGCTGCCGAGTACCAACAGACATGAATTGGACTGCCTGCAAGCAAATACAAGGAACGCCTGTGCATTCCGTGTGGGAAAAAATGAGCACGTATTACAGAAATGCATTACATATTGTTTTTTCCGTTTTGCCTCGATATACACTATAATCCCTTTCTGACCAGCAATTTTTGAAATTTCATTGCCCAGACCAAGTCTCGCATCACCGATTTAAAGAGAGTCCGAGAAATAGGAACACACAGTGTTGCACATTCCTAGCTCTTTGCTGCAAGTTTAATCAACATTAGGACATTTTACATTTGTACTTATGAAGTCATACTGTAGTCACAAAGGGGTTAACCCTAGAACTCTGCCTTTGGCTAATTATTCAGGCATTTTTTATTCATCACGCTCAATAAAATGGTAAATGCAAGAACAGAAGTCATTAGGGGAAAACGTCATAAGGGGAGAGAGATCTTTATCTCTATAATCAGGCAGTCGGCAGTGCCTGTACTACTCCAAGCCTTTCCATAGCTAATGTTTCCAATCAACATTCCTCCCATTCAATCAGAGTCACCCGGCCTTTCGCATCACTGAGCGCCTTGCCTTCCATTCGCAGAACATGAAAGGAGCATGTCCTCTCTTATTGTGTCTAGTGGAAGTGGCACTTGGGCAGCTGGTGGGATATTGCTGGAACCCAACACTCAGAACTGGGAATAAGTGGAAGAGGAAGACAATCTCACCGCTGTCACTCCTTTTAGGGTTGAGATGGATTATATGGCTTTGAAGATGATAGTAAGCAAGCCATATTCAAGTACTTCTCATAACTAGCTTAGCTACACTGTTACCCAGTGGCGGCTGGTGCTCAAAATTTTTGGGGGGGCGCAAACGAAAAAAAAAATATTGCAGCCTCACTGTGCCCATCACATGCAGCCACTGTGCCATGCCACCAAATGTAGCCACTGTGCCATGCCACCAAATGCAGCCACTGTGCCATCAATTGTCACCACTGTGCCATGCCATCAAATGCAGCCACTGTGCCATCAATTGTCACCACTGTGCCATGCCATCAAATGCAGCTACTGTGCCCATCAATTGTCACCAATGTGCCATGCCATCATATGCAGTCACTGTGCCATCAATTGTCACCAATGTGCTATGCCATCATTTGCAGTCACTGTGCCATCAATTGTCACCACTTGTGTCACTAATTGTGCCATGCCATCAAACGCCACCACTGTGCCATCAATTGTCACCAATGTGCCATGCCATCAAAAGCAGCTACTGTGCCCATCAATTGTCACCACTGTGCCATGCCATCAAATGCAGTCACTGTGCAATCAATTGTCACCACTGTGCCATGCCATCAAATGCAGTCACTGTGCCATCAATTGTCACCTCTCTGCCATGCCATCAAATGCAGTCACTGTGCCATCAATTGTCACCTCTCTGCCATGCCATCATATTCAGTCACTGTGCCATCAATTGTCACCACTGTGCCCGGCCTGTGCTCATTGTTGCCTCTGTGCCCCATGATGCCACTGTGCCCCATGCTTCTACTGTGCCCCATGCTGCCACTGTGCCCCATGCTGCCACTGTGCCCCATGCTGCCACTGTGCCCCATGCTGCCCCTTTCCCTGTAAAAAAATCACTTACCTGACGCTTCCATGTCCTCCCTCGATGTCTTCTGCCGCCCTGGAGAAGCTTCAGCCAATCAGGTTCCTGAAAACCAGAATCCGGGAACCTGATTGGCTGAAACGGCTGTCAGTCTAATGCAAGGACCGCAGATTGTCTGCGCTCCGAGCATAGACTTCCGAGAGCCGGAGGGCGGGACTGGAAAAGCCTATCAGAGCCACTGGCTTTGATAGGCAGTTCCCCTCAGCCAACCAGCTGTCGCTATTCGGGTAACCGGTGTCCCATGTCCGGTTATACGAATAGACCAGGCAGCTGGCAACAGTAACACACGTCCAATGCATAGCATTGAACGTGTGTTACTTGCGAGAGGGGGTGGCGCTGCAGCGCCCTCTATAGACGGCCGCCAGAACTTCGGCTAAAATGTCAAAATGACATTTTAGCCGAATAAAAATAAAAAGGGCCCGTTTTTTTTTTTTTTTAATTCTTTTTTTTTTTTGTGACTGCGGGAGGGGGGGCGGCGCCCGTGCGCCCATATGGGCGGGCCGCCACTGCTGTAACCCTATCAAACTAATTCAAGTTGAACACCAGACCCGAATTACACCTTAATGGTCTACTCTGCCTACATTTTACTCTATATATGCATTAGTCAAACCTAAATAAATAGATGTCATACTTATCAGCCTATTTGTGAAATAGCTCTATCATTCTGCTTTCATCTCAATTGTAACCTTATTTCAATTACTCATGAGCCTTCTCTTTGACGTATAATAAAATAATTTTCTGATGCTATCTCAAAAATATTAAATACAGTGCAGAAAATAAGTATTTGAACACCTTGCTATTTTTCAAGTTCTCCCACTTGGAAATCATGGAGGGGTCTGAAATTGTCATCGTAGGTGCATGTCCACTGTGAGAGACATAATCAAATTTTTTTTTCCAGAAATCACAATTTATGAATTTTTAACTATTTATTTGTATGATACAGCTGCAAAGAAGTATTTGAACACCTGTCTATCAGCTAGAATTCTGACCCTCAAAGACCTGTTAGTCTGCCTTTAAAATGTCCACCTCCACTCCATTTATTATCCTAAATTTGATGCACCTGTTTGAGGTCATTAGCTGCATAAAGACACCTGTCCACCCCATACAATCAGTAAGAATCCAACTACTAACATGGCCAAGACCAAAGAGCTGTCCAAAGACACTAGAGACAAAATTGTACACCTCCACAAGGCTGGAAAGGGCTACGGGGAAATTGCCAAGCAGCTTGGTGAAAAAAGGTCCACTGTTGGAGCAATCATTAGAAAATGGAAGAAGCTAAACATGACTGTCAATCTCCCTCGGACTGGGGCTCCATGCAAAATCTCACCTCGTGGGGTCTCAATGATCCTAAGAAAGGTGAGAAATCAGACCAGGACTACACGGGAGGAGCTGGTCAATGACCTGAAAAGAGCTGGGACCACCGTTTTCAAGGTTACTGTTGGTAATACACTAAGACGTCATGGTTTGAAATCATGCATGGCACGGAAGGTTCCCCTGCTTAACCACTTCCATACTGGGCATGTAAACCCCCTTCCTGACCAGGTGAAATTTCAGCTTGCGGCACTGCGTCGCTTTAACTGACAATTGCGCGGTCGTGCGATATGGCTCCCAAACAAAATTGGCGTCCTTTTTTCCCCACAAGTAGAGCTTTCTTTTGGTGGTATTTGGTCACCTCTGCGATTTTTATTTTTTGCGCTATAAACAAAAAAGGACGACAATTTTGAAAAAAAATACAATATTTTTTACTTGTTGCTATAAAAAATAGCCCAATTTAAAAAAAAAATTCAGTTTAGGGCGATACGTATTCTTCTACATATTTTTGGTTAAAAAATAAAATAAAAAAAAATCGCAATAAGCGACTGGTTTGCGCAAAAGTTATAGCGCCTACAAAATAAGGGACAGAATTGTTATTTTTTATTATTTTTTTTTTTTTACTAGTAATTGCGGCGATCTGCGATTTTTATTGCGACTGCGACGTTATGGCGGACATATCGGACACTTTTGACACATTTTTGGCACCATTCACATTTATACTGCAATCAGTGCTATAAATATGCACTAATTACTGTATAAATGTGACTGGCAGGGAAGGGGTTAACACTAGGGGGTGAGGAAGGGGTTAATGTGTTTCCTGCATTGTGTTCTAACTGTAGGGGGAGGGGGGGGTGACCGATCTGTGTCCCTATGTACTAGGAACACAGATCGGTATGCTCTCTCTATGACAGGACGCTGTCATTGTGAGAGCAGGCAATGAGAGATGATCTCATATGTTTACATATGAGATCATCTCTCATTGGCCCATCAGATCGCACCGCAAACGGCCACTCTGATTGGCCGTTCGCGGTGATCTGTGATTGGCTGTGTCCGAGGGACACAGCCAGTACACAAGTTCCCCGCTGCGCGCTCTGGAGCGCGCGCTGGGAACGAGGAAAGGGGCTGCCGTGAAAACACGGCAGCCCGGAGATTTAGAGCCACCCTGCGGCCGTATATACTCGTACGGCCGTAGGGAAGTGGTTAAACCAGCACATGTCAAGGCCCGTCTTAAGTTTGCCAATGACCATTTGGATGATCCAGAGGAGTCATGGGAGAAAGTCATGTGGTCAGATGAGACCAAAATATAACTTTTTGGTCATAATTCCACTAACCGTGTTTGGAGGAAGAAGAATGATGAGTACCATGCCAAGAACACCATCCCTACTGTGAAGCATGGGGGTGGTAGCATCATGCTTTGGGGGTGTTTTTCTGCACATGGGACAGGGCAACTGCACTGTATTAAGGAGAGGATGACCGGGGCCATGTATTGCGAGATTTTGGGCAACAACCTCCTTCCCTCAGTTAGAGCTTTGAAGATGGGTCGAGGCTGGGTCTTCCAACATGACAATGACCCGAAGCACACAGCCAGGATAACCAAGGAGTGGCTCTGTAAGAAGCATATCAAGGTTCTGGCGTGGCCTAGCCAGTCTCCAGACCTAAACCCAATAGAGAATCTTTGGAGGGAGCTCAAACTCCGTGTTTCTCAGCGACAGCCCAGAAACCTGACTGATCTAGAGAAGATCTGTGTGAAGGAGTGGGCCAAAATCCCTCCTCCAGTGTGTGCAAACCTGGTGAAAAACTACAAGAAACGTTTGACCTCTGTAATTGCAAACAAAGGCTACTGTACCAAATATTAACATTGATTTTCTCAGGTGTTCAAAAACTTATTTGCAGCTGTATCATACAAATAAATAGTTAAAAAAATCATACATTGTGATTTCTGGAATTTTTATTTTTGATTATGTCTCTCACAGTGGACATGCACCTACGATAACAATTTCAGACCCCTCCATGATTTCCAAGTGGGAGAACTTGCAAAATAGCAGGGTGTTCAAATACTTATTTTCCTCACTGTACATGTAGCGCCCCCTTACTTTCAATACGGGCACTACGCTAAAGTTAGTGGGTGAATGGGAGACTTATTTGGCTCCCGTTCATAATTTGTTAAATTTCAGGCTGCTGTCTTCCGGAACTATCCTGTGGGTCAGACTGTGTTCCAGTGATGCGATCTAGCAGGTGGTGCTAGAGGGGTTCTGGCAAAGCCACTTTTCCCCAGCAGCCAATTAGAGGAGTTGGACCTCGCAGGGCATGCTGGGGAGGGGTATATCTGGGACGAATGCCTTGATTTGGTGTGGCGTGGGCTCTCTTCTTCGCGGGGTCCAGGCTCGGGGTGCGGCATCCACCTTCAGGCTGCGCGCATCCACGGACCTCGCCGGCATGGCCCATGGCTGGAATCGCACACTACGCGGAGTTCCATCCTGATATTGAGAGGACTTACTGGGTCCCCAACTTTATTGAGAGGATCCTAAGCTGAGGGCTGAACGGTGGGGGATCGGCTCAGGGAGAACCCAAAAGCAGGTTGTCCAGGAGACTTGAACGAACCATTGGGGATCCGGTCACCAAGACCTTGACAGGTACATGGCAGCTGTCAACCAGTGACCCTTTCATTGCATTTACTGAGAGGATTCGCTCAATTCGTCTTGTTCATTTGGGTACTGAAGTACTAGGCCTGTGGCAGAGGCCTGAGCCAGACCTGTGGCAGAGGCCTGAGCCAGACCTGTGGCAGAGGCTTGTTCCTCCAAGCAACCTAAAGTGACATTTCGGCTGCCAGGCTTGTGGCAGAAGTCTGTCTGGAGGCACTTCACCCACTCTGGCTAGAGTGGCGACGTTTGGTACATTGCTACTGAAAGCAGGCTTGCTTTCATCAACCTTTCCTATCCTACTACATGTTGATGTTGGCCGTGATGTGCCTCAGAATAAAGCATTTGAAAACCCATAGGATGACTGGACATTCGCTCACTACTACTCACTGCTACTACCCCTAGACACTCTACAAGGTAACTTAATACGCTGGTCCCAAAACAACCATCGGCTCCTGAATGGGGTAGCGTTACATACAGGTGGGGGTTCCCATATAAGCTTTAATTTTCCCACATGGTCGCCAAGTTCAAGCTTCCTCCTTGCCCGATTTGAGACGCCATCCTCATTGGCCTCCTGCCCACTGTTGATACAGCCTCCCAGCAAACCATCGCAGGCATCCCAACAAGGCTCCCAGACCCTTCATTCACTTCAAGCTCAACGTTTCAGGATGTCCCCAACGGCTGAGGAACTGAACTTCCCTAATCTTAGGGTTTTCACTTCAACATGGGCCCGAGTTATTTCTCAGGCTTTTTTCCCCCAACCGTAGCCTACTTTGGCCATGTTTAGAAAGGTTGATTTCATCTTCTCGCAGTCACTGAGAGGCTTCCTAGAGCCGAATTGCTGGTGTCAAACATTTATATATTCCTTTTATTTGGTTTTTTTTTTCCACTAGTTTGATGTACACGATTGTTGCTTTACATTTAAGTGTGGCCGGCACTGTCAACTGTGGGTTTACCACCCTGGGTCACCCGATTAGATAGAAGGGAGGGGGGAGTGGCCTGTGGTTGAGGAGTTGGCTGATGCCTCAGATTCATTCTTGGCCAATTGTTACTCACTCAGGTTAGGCGCCCACTCTGTGCCCATTGCGGGCTATGGACTGTGGCCTTCTTCCTTTTGTCCCTCTTGGATGATCTCTGACATACCAGATAATGCACATTCTCACTGGTTGATATGGTTTACTACAATAGTTTAGCAATAGGTAGTTGATACCAGCACCTGAGTTGCCCAATTTCTATGCTAGTTGCTTCTCCCGGGCCCTCCCTGGGGAGCCTAGAATGGGTTTGAGCTAGAAATGACTTTTTCTTCTTTAATAGATTGTGTTTAATATTTTACGGTATATTTACGCATTTTTTTCTCTTATGGTTTAAATGTTTAAGTAAGCCGAGTGGGCCCACTGGACCACTGCGCCCCCACAATGTGGTGACTTGCTTGGGACTATGGTCCTAACAAACCTCCTAACAAACCACCCACCTCTTAGTGCAGAGGTGTCAAACTCAATTACATTGTGGGCCGCATCAGCATTATGATTGTTCTCAAAAGAGCAGGTTGTATCTAAGATTAGATGTCCATCGTATCCTCTCCACTTACATTAGATGCCATGAGCCACCCACCATCAGAAGTTGAGTCCCCTACTCTCCCTTACATCACAGTGCACCCTCCTTATGCTGCTACTGGGAAGAAGCTGGATGCATTGCTTGAAAGCAGAAAGAAGGGGTCCAAGGGAGGATCAGAGGAGGGCTGGAGCTCTCCTGCAGCTGCAGGAGAGGTGCGAGGGCCACATGAAGTGGCCTGAGTGCCAGATTCGGCCCGCGGGTCCTGTGTTTGACACCTGTGTCTTAGTGGGTCTCTTGACCCATGCTTGGTTGCACTATTGCTTTATCCAAATCTCCCCCCCCCCCCAAGATTTTCTCTGCCTTATTGTGCTTTCTTTTTGCAGTATAACTATTCTTTTTCTGTATACTCTTCTCTGACACTGCTGGTTCCCAGGAGTCGGTCTAGTGACGATGGTTACAGTGATACACAATAAAGAAAATAAAAAACCCAAACAGAAAATAATTTTTCTTCCTTACCCACAATCAATATGCATTTAATCCATGTACGTATGCACCCCTTTATATCGCTTGGGGTTTCTGAGCTTTTGCCTACCGTACAGTATACTCTGGGGCATCGAACGACTTTAAGGGTAAAAGTTTGTCGCCATTCCACGAGCGTGCGCAACTTTGAAGCGTGACATGTCGGGTATCAATTTATTCGGTGTAATATCTTTCACAATATAAAAAAAAAATTGCACTAACTTTACTGACTTATTTGATAAAAAAAAAGTAATTTTTTCCAAAAAAAAGAGAGATTTTTTAATACAGCTTACCTGTAAAATCTTTTTCTTGGAGTACATCACGGGACACAGAGCAGCATATTCATTACTATATGGGTTATATGGAGTACCTTCAGGTGTGGACACTGGCAATCTCAAACAGGAAGTCCCCTCCCTATATAACCCCCTCCCATAGAGGAAGTACCTCAGTTTTGTAGCAAGCAGTATGCCTCCCAAAAATGTTCCCCAAAAGAGGGGTGGGAGCTCTGTGTCCCGTGATGTACTCCAAGAAAAAGATTTTACAGGTAAGCTGTATTAAAAAATCTCTTTTTCTTTCTCGTACATCACGGGACACAGAGCAGCATATTCATTACTATATGGGATGTCCGAAAGCAATGCTTTAATGAGGGGAGGGAGACATCTTCCAAAAAAGGATTTAATTTAGAGGTATACTCAAATACTAGTAAATCCAACTTAAACAAGAAATGTAAATCTCAAATCAAATCAAGGGAGCCCCCTCAGATCCTGAGGAGCTTGAATCGCGGCCTGTAGTACTGACTGCCCAAAGGCTGTATCCGCATTCCTTCTTACGTCCAATTGATAACATTTTGTAAACATGTGGCCTGACGACCACGTTGCTGCCTTGCATATTCGAGCCATAGAGATCTGATGATGTGCTGCCCAGGAGGTGCCCATGGCCCTGGTAGAATGGGCCTTTACCGACAAAGGAGGAGGCAACCTCTTCAAACCGCAGGCCTGAACGATTGTTTAATCCATCTTGCGATGGTGGATCAAGCAGCTGCCTGACCCATCTTGGGCCCTTCCGGTAAAACGAACACCACATCTGTTTTCCGAACCTTCTCTGTAGCTTTAAGATAGGCCTTTATGGCCCTGACAATATCCAACGTATGCAGCAACCCCTCCTTTCTAGAGGTGGGTTTTGGAAGAAGGATGGAAGTACCACATCCTAATTCAGGTGGAAACTGGATATAACCTTTGGTAGAAAGGAAGGATGAGGACGGAACCCCGCCCTATCCTTATGTAAAATGAGATATTGTTCCTTACAAGATAAGGCTGCCAATTCCGATACTCTCCTGGCCGAAACTATGGTGATCAGAAATACCGACTTTCTAGTCAGTAAAACCAAAGGTACCTCAGCCAACGGCTCAAGGGGTTGTTTCTGTAGAGTTGACAGAACAAGATTTAAGTCCCATGGACAAAGTGGTGATTTGACTGGAGGATTAACACGTAAGACTCCCTGTACGAAGATCTTAACCAGCGAGTGGGCGGCCAGCGGCCTCTGAAACCACACTGATAAGGCTGAAATCTGTCCCTAGATCGTGCTTAATGCCAGGCCTTTATCCACTCCTAGCTGGAGAAAACTTAATACTCTATCAATGGTATACTTGCGGGAAACCCATCTCTTAGCCTCACACCAGCCTACGTAGGCCCTCCAAACCCTGTAACAAATTACCCTGGAGGCCGGCTTTCTAGCCTTAATGAGGGTAGGGATTACCTGCCTAGACAGACCTCTACCCCTGAGAATCAGGGATTCAGCCGCCAGGCCGTCAAATTTAGACGCCGTAATGCAGGGTGGAGGATCGGGCCTTGTGAGAGTAGGTCTGGCCATAGAGGAAGAGTCCAAGGGCCTCCCGCTGCCAATTTCAGGACTAGTGGGTACCATGCCCTCCGGTACCAAGCTGGGGCAACCAGGATAACCGGCCTGTGCTATGATCCTGCGCCACAGGCAGGGTAGTAACTGCAGCGGGGGAAATGCATATAGAAGTTATGATTGATGCCAAGGGCAAACCAACACATCGGTTCCGCAGGCCATAGGGTCCCTCGTTCGAGACATGAACCTGTCTAGCTTCTTGTTGAATCCTGATGCCATGACCTCCACGTCTGGCACTCCCCACTTCTGGCAGATTGTCTGAAAAAACTTGTGGATGCAGAGACCACTCCCCCGGCGACAGGGTTTGGCGACTTAGGAAGTACGCCTGCAGGTTGTCCACCTCGGGAATGAATGTCGCCGATATGCAGGGTACATAAACCTCTGCCCACCGAAAAACCAAGCTCCTCTCTCTCTGAGTGGCTTGACTCTTGGTTCCCCCTTGGTGGTTCACATATATGCCACCGCTGTGGCATTGTCTGAATGACTTCTCACCGAGGACCCCTGTAATCTGGATGTCTATGCCAGGAGGGCTAGCCGAGCCGCTCTGATCTCCCAGACCTTGATGGGCAGCTGCCTCTCTGCCTCTGCCCAAGTTCCTTGGCGAGTGAACCCGCTCAAGACCGCTCTCCAGCCTTCCAGACCACTGGGCAGAACCAAGCTGCTAGAATTGCTGTCTGTAGGACATGAGTGTGGAAGCGTGTGGTATCGCCTCGAACATGGCCATTAGTTTGCCTAGTAATCGCATACATAGGCGAATAGTTGGTTCTCTTTTGCTTAGAACCAACTGAATCAATCTTTTGATAGCCTCGACCTTTACCAGGGGCAGGAACACCCATCTTCTGTTCTGTGTCTAATCTCATGCCGAGATATTCCAACTGCTTTGTAGGTTGAAATGCTGATCTTTCCCCGGTTTAGGACTCAGCCGAACCTCTCGAGGTACTGAACCATGAGGGCTACTACGCATTCCACCAAGGAAGCGAGTGATCTATGATTAAGAGGTCTTCCAGGTATGCTAGGACCGAGATCCCTTGGATCCTTTAGACTGACTAGAATTGGAGCTAGGACCTTCGTGAATACCCGGGGGCCGTAGCCAGCCCGAAGGGGGGCGCCACGAATTGGAAGTGACGCTGTATCACTGCGAATCGTAAAAACAAAAATATTTGATGTGGCTGAAAGACTTGGTACATGAAGGTAACCATCCTTTATGTCTATAGAAGCCAGATCCTTCTGGAGTGTGGCAGCTGCTGACCGAACGGATTCTATCCGGAAAGAGCGAACCCTTAGGTAAGCATTTAAACCTTTTTTTAGGTCCAAAATTGGTCTGACATCGCCGATGGGCCTTGGTATGACAAACAGATTGGAATAGAAACCTAGCCCCTGTTCTTGGGCTGGTACCTCTACCATTATGCCCTGGTAAAGCAGATGATCCAACGCCGCCCGCATTGAGGCCTTTCTTGTGGAGGAAATTTTAGAAATTCTAATCTGTAGCCTGCGGCCACAGATGATCGGACCCCCTCTGTCGGGGATCGATCCCCAGAGGCCTGTCCTTGCGATCCATTGTTAAAAGTTTGATCGCGCAGGAGGTCCGTACTGCCTGGAATTTGAGGGCCCCGGAACAGGGGGGAGCTGCCTTTTAAACGCAGGACCCCGGAACTTCTTTTGACTGGTAAAAGGGTACTTTTGCCACTTGAAACAGTCTGAATGTATTTATCCAGATCTTTCCATGGAAGGGCAAACCTGCCAGCAGTCTTTTACATGGGGCTCGGCCGCCCAGTTCTTCAACCATAAGAGCCTTCTCATATGCACTAAAAATAGTGACAACGAGACGCCTGCTGGATGGAGTCTTTTTATAACCTCTACCGCAAAGCACAGAGCTCTGGGAATATCCAATAACTCCTCTGCCTATTGGGCAGGGATGTCTTAAGCATTTGTTTTGTCTGGTTCTTTAACGCCTGACAAAACTCCAATTGCAGCCACTGCTGGCTGTAGCCAAGGATGCTGGAAAAAGTGTCTCTAAACGTTTATCGACCGGGACCTTAAACATTTGTATGTTTCCCCTTAGGCCAGTTAATGATTTATTCACCCATGAGATGGCTGCGTCCACCGTTGGGAGCGCCCCCTTTCTTTAGAAAAAGTCTTTTCCATAGGGTAAATAACAGAAAACCTTCCAGGTGGTCTCCCATCCAGGCACTAACCAGGCCCGACCCTGCCTCCAAGATCAGACGAGATCGGGCGCTTTCCGGGAGATGTGGCCTCAAGGACCTCACGGGTAGTTGAAAAGCAGTGCCCGAACCGGGACCTGAACCCTGGACCCTCAGACCAAAAGTTCGATGCTCTACCGACTGAGTCACCCGGGCCCCTTTTAAAGAGCAATTGGTCAGGGGAAAGAGTGCCTGCAAGCACAAATATTTCCTGGCAGACGTGCATAAAGACTACCCTCTCGTCAGCTTTAGGCGGCAGAAAAAATTCTGTCCGGTCGTCCCAATCCTGGAAAAACCAATTCCTCTAACAGAGGATGGACCGGAAAAGCTGCGTTGCTTAAAGGCGCTTTTAAAAGAACCCAAAGAGGATACCGCAGGAACCTGAGGCTCTGGAAATGGCAAATTAAATGCCGAGCGGACCATGTCTGTCAAAGACTGGACCCACAGACTCTCCGTCTGGGAGGCTGAAAACGATTCTTCAGAGGTAGATCCTTCCTCTAGGTTCTGTCCCTTTTGGCGATGGGGATCTAGTCCGCTTCTTGCCAGAAAAAAAGAGCCAGCGATCATAGCTGTTAACTTTTTTCTCTAGCCCCCCAAGGGTGACGGCTAGCATCTCCTCTGTGATAACACAGGGTTGGGCCGACCTGGGCCAGCCTCAGCACCAGACCCCCTTAATGGCTTATCCAGGGTGACCCCTATAGGAATAACCTGTGGGGAAAGTATTGGCATATCATCAGAACCAGAGGAGGAACCCCTTTGTCCTTGCCTTTTTTTTTTTTTTTTGTGTTTTGATCCTGAACCCTTGGAAGCCATAATACAAAACCGAGGGACTCCGCTTACAACAACAGACTGTTATAGCCAGGAGTACAAAAAAAATAAGGTTTAGGGGACAATAGGATCACTAATGCCCAAAAACCCCCAACATGTTTGCCAGCATTCAACCTGTTGCCAAGGGGATTTTGGCTTAACAAAGTATTGGAGCTGACTCCAGCATGTAGTACCCCTTCGCCACCGGGAGTCACTGTGCTGCCAGCTCTACGTCCTCTCTCTCCAGCTCAGCTTTGAACTGAGCTAAGAACGCGCCTGCTGTGTATAACAGCAATTGAAGGCACGCCCACTCTACACTGCAGTCACGCCCCCCCCCCCCCCCGAACGGCGCGAAAATTTTCTATATGCATGCGCGCGTGCACGCGCGCGACTGTCGGGGGAGGAGAGCCCAGGAGGAGACGCACTCTGGAGCCCAGGAATGCAGGTTGGAGGACGCATCAGGCGGCAGATTTTGAATCCCGGCAAGGTAAGGCTAACACAGGCCCCTAAGGAGTCCCTTTAGCCTAGAGACAGATCTGTTTTTTTTTTTTTTTTTTTAAAAAGATCTTCAACCAGCGAGCAGCAGGTAGCTAGCAAACATACATAGATAGGTAGGGGGATCAAGTGATGGGGGGGGAAACATTTCAGGGCATCCTGTCCATCAGACATAGTGACCATGGTGCCAATGCAGAGCATACTCAGGCTACCCCCCTTAAGATCTCCCCTGGAGAGCCTGCTGTCGAACCAAGTCCCGCAGGCTCCCCCCTTACCTTCTCCATGCCGCAGAACGTTTTGCAAAACGGTCCAATCTTCTCCCATCTCCGTGGGTAGCGTAGTAGACCTTCAGGCACTGGGGTCCTGGAAGGAGCCGCTGTCCTGGACCTATACAGCACCCTGGCAAACAGGATCTTTTGGTTTAGAAAACTCCAAGTCCTGGGCCCAGGGTCCAGCCCTCTAGAGAGGAGCATTATAGGCAAAACCCCACGGTTTGGGGCCCGGTTACTGTCCACTTTGGCACTGAGGCTCCTTGGACAGATCCGGTTAGCCCGCCTTAATCCCAAAGATGTGGAGGCAAAGCTATTCCGTGACCAACACCTAAGACACTGGCGAAAAAACTGAGGTACTTCCTCTATGGGAGGGGGTTATATAGGGAGGGGACTTCCTGTTTGAGATTGCCAGTGTCCACACCTGAAGGTACTCCATATAACCCATATAGTAATGAATATGCTGCTCTGTGTCCCGTGATGTACGAGAAAGAAAAGTATGCTTGCAAGACTGCTGCGCAAATAAAGTGTGACTTAAAGCGGAAGTAAACCCATTGATTTGATCGTTTAAAAAAACAGTTAAAATTCCGGGCATGCAGGAAATGTTAGCTGTCACACACAGCTTCTTTCTCTATCTGCAACGTAGAGAGCGTCCCGACTCTCCTGTAGTCCAATGGGAGGGGGCGAGCACGACACTCCAAACCAGGGAGAAAGCCTTACATTACTGTGTGGAGTTACAGACAGAAGAACAGGAAGTGAGGATTTCTCAGAAGAAATATGGACAAGGTAAGTGAAGGAGGACTGCACTAAGGTAAAGGAAGCTATTTAGGAAAAAAAAATTGTACCTTTACAACCCCTTTAACTACTTAAGACCCGGAACATTATGCAGGTTAAGGACCTTGCCCCTTTTTGCGAATCGGCACTGCACCGCTTTAACTGACAATTGGCGTCCCTTTTTCCCACAAATAGAGCTTACTTTTGGTGGTATTTGATCACCTCTGCGGTTTTTATTTGTTGTGCTATAAACAAAAATAGAGCGACAATTTTGAATAAAAAAAAATATTTACTTTTTGCTATAATAAATATCCCCCACAAATATATATAAAAAAACATTTTCCCCCCCTCAGTTTAGGCCGATACGTATTCTACTATCTATTTTTGGTAAAAAAATAAGCGTTTATAGGATGGTTGGCGCAAAATTCATAGCGTTTACAAAATAGGGGATAGTTTTATTGCATTTTTATAAAAAATTTTTTTACTACTAATGGCGGTGATCAGCGATTTTTTTCGTGACTGCGACATTTTGGCGGACACATCGGACAATTTTGACACATTTTTGGGAAAAGTGCTATAAAAATGCACTTATTACTGTGAAAATGACAATTGCAGTTTAGAAGTTCACCACTAGGGGGGCACTGTAGGGGTTAAGTGTGACCTCATATGTGTTTCTAACTGTAGGGGGGCGGGGCTGGACGTGTGACGTCACTGATTGCCTTTCCCTATATCAGGGAACAGACAATCACTCACAGTGCCACAAAGAAGAATGGGGAAGGTGTGTTTACACACACCTCTTCCCATTCTTCCGCTCCGGTGACCGATCTCGGGACACCGGCGCGGCCGGGTCCGCGGAGCTTTGGACTGGGTCGCGGGAGTGCTGCCGCCAGCGCGCTCGCGACCCCATGGCTGGGCACATAAAGAGGACGTACAGGTACGTGCTTCTGCCCCGGGAGCCTTTCTGCCGACTTATAGGTGTTCTTAAGTGGTTAAATATAGGTACTCACATTGGTAATGATATATTCATAATTATAGCACTGAAACTATTTCTGGCCTTTATATCTGGCTGGAGTTCAGCATTAGTTAAAACTAGTATTCCCTCTGTAGCTTCTCTAAAATGTATTTTAATAAGCTTTCGCTGATAACTTCAATGTGACGAGGAGGCCATGGAGAGGCTTACATGAATGGATCTGTGATGGCGTTATGAACTTGGAATGCCTTGGAAGCTTCCTTTTTTTTTTTAAGCAAGGAAAGAGGAGCATAAAATCGTTCAAAAGCAGAAAAGACTGGACCTTTCAGAAGATTCTAAAAGTAGAATTTCAATGATGAAAGAACAGGGGGAGGAAGTGTCCCCAAAGCATGCCAAATCTTCTGTTCCTGCACGCAAGGACTTCCTTTGTAGAAAACATGCAGCATCAATATCTACAGTCTTCCAGATCATCAGACTCCGAAACATCTACCGACTGTCATCTCTCCTTCCCGCGTCTGATCGCAGGATTTACACGGGCCGTTATATGTCTGTGTCCCCCCTTCCCCCCTTTGTAATGGGTCTGGGTCAATTTTTATTAAAAATAATTTTTTTAGGGCATGTTCACATGTGCAGCAGGGACTGTCAGTCCTCTGAAAAGCGAACCACACTCAGTGTTTGACAGGCAGTGAAGAGGAGTTGTATCGCCTCCTTAACACCTACTTTAACCCCTTGGACCCCGCAGATGGGTCGTAAGTGGGGGTAGAGTTCCTCCTGAAAACTAGGTACGTCCCTCACCTCCACAGTTAAAAGAGGAAGGAGGGGGAAGTGGTGGTAAAACCAAATTCAACGGTGGGGTTTTACTGCCCCCCAACTGCCAATGTGAATAAGCCTTTAAAAAGGTAAAAAAACGAACAAATCTGTTGGTCTGAGATACAACCTACGATCTTTACGGTAAACTAATGTTGTAACCTTTTTATTAAAGGGTTTGTAAAGGAATTGTTTTTATTTATCTTAATAGCTTCCTTTACCTTAATGCAGTGCCATTTTCATGTCCTCATTGTTCGTTTTTGCTCTAAAGTTGCTGTAATCCTTCTCTGATCTCCACACTTCCTGGTTGTCTGTTACCTGATGACCACAGTACTGGGAGCTTCTCTCTGTGGTCACTAATCAAGGAGGTGTGATTACTGTGTGTCTAAAACCCCACAGCACCAATCAGTTTAGTTTTCCAAACCATCACTGCCCTGTATTGGCTCTGTGGCTCTGTACAGCAGAGAGGCAGGAAACATGCAAAAACGAAACTAGAAACTGTAGGTACATTATATGATTGATTTGTATCTATTTTTAATCATTTTTAAAAGGAATCAGTTAACTATTATGTCTCTATACCCTGTACACAGTCATTTCAGCAAAACATTTTTTTTATTTACAACTCCTTTAAAAGGAGTTGTAAAGAAAAACATTTTTTTTGCCTAAAATTAATGTCTGCAAGGTAGACAGACAGAAAAGTGTAATGATTCTGTTAAAAAAATGTAATTCCTTCATCTATATTACCTCCGGTGTTCTAGTTTCTGTTCTCTCATTCACTTCCTTGTTTGCGGCGCTCGTTCATGTAAGAACTACATTTC
Organism: Rana kukunoris; assembly: GCA_029574335.1. NCBI lineage: Eukaryota > Metazoa > Chordata > Amphibia > Anura > Ranidae > Rana > Rana kukunoris. Next base: position 39,674,042 of record CM056053.1, on the reverse strand, counting down.
CCAGTATGCATTGTGGCACGCCCAGTAATTCACACCTCCATGAAGTCTCTAACACGTAGAGAGCGTCCTGCCGCACCCATGTAGTTCCCAGGAGGGTGCGAGCACATCACTGACCACCACAGTAAAGCCTCCCTTCATGGTGGTGAGTAACAATCAGACAAGAAGGAAGTGAACAGAACAGAGAAGAAATAGAGCAACTTCTGGGCAAAAACGAACAATGAGGAAGTGAAAAGAGGAATGTCTGCAGGTAAAGGATGCTTATTATGAAAAAAATAATAAAAATTCCTTTACAACCCCTTTAATGTTTTCTTTTGTTGTGTAACAGAGCAGGTCTTGTAGGCCGAAGACCGGAATGTTACTGTATGTTCTGTTAAATATCAATAAACATATTGAAAGAAAAAAAGAAAAAAAACAAACACACACATATACGATATATATATATAAAAATACAATTATTTAAAGCAATATTAAACCTAAAAGCAAACATATTGCAGCTTACCAATTCTTACATGTGATGGCTGCATTAGTTTCCTTTTTTAGGCTGTTTTTAACAGTGGTGACCCTAGACCTGTCCAAATTCGCGGTAAAAAGCGATCGCTCCCAGCGAATCCGGCTTCCCCCCTCTGACTGTGTAATGTAAACACAGGCAGAGGAAGTGATGTCACCTCTCCTCTCGGTGGTATTTTCGTTTAGGCGAGAGGAGAGAAGACATCACAAGTAAGTCACACCAACACTACACTGACACCACACACATAGGCACATTAACCCCTTCAGATCACCCCCCCCTCCCCCAGCCCCCTGTCACAGTGTCACTGCGTGCAGTGATCATATATTTACTGATCACTGCATTTAGTGTCAGTGTGACAGTTAGGTGTGACAGGCAGTTAGTGTTAGGTCCAGGGTAGCCCCCTACCCCCCCCCAATAAAGGTTTAACCCTCTGATCACCGCCCTAGTTAACCCTTTCACCCCCCTTTGCCAGTGTCACTAAGCGATCGGTTTTCTGATCGCTGTATTAGTGTCACTGTTGCCACTAGGTAGCTAGTTTTTTTTTATATTGTGATTTTTTTTTTTACTAAAGACATGTGGCTGAATACATTTTGACTAAAATTTAGTTTGATTTTTCTTGTAACAAAAATTAGAAAATATTAAAAAATAATAAAAAAATAATAAAAAAAAAAAAAAAAAAAAAAAAAAAAAATCGCAGAGACAATCAAATACCATCAAAAGAAAGCTCTATTTGTGGGAAGAAAAGGACGCACATTTTGTTTGGGAGCCACGTCGCACAACCGCGCAATTGTCTGTTAAAGCGACGCAGTGACGAATTGTAAAAACACCTTTGGGCATTTAGCAGCATATTGGTCTGGGGCTTAAGTGGTTAATACTGAAATGTCTTTCGAGATCAGTAGCTCTATCATGCAGCAGAAAATTGATCTTCCTAATACAGAGAGAGACAAAAATCCCCGCTATACTACAGGAGATTAGTTCCACATTTTATGGTAAATACGGCAAAGCAAAAAAACGAAAGTATCATGGTAATAATAAGAGACGTGACAGCCTATCATTGGAAAGAATACAAGTACCAAGTGCTAGAAGGATGGATGACATTGTATCAGAACAAAGAAGAATGGACACACAAAGTCACACCGATTGGGAATCCACATACAGTGCAGAAAATAAGTATTTGAACACCCTGCTATTTTGCAAGTTCTCCCACTTGGAAATCATGGAGGGGTCTGAAATTGTCATCGTAGGTGCATGTCCACTGTGAGAGACATAATCAAAAAAAAAAATTCCAGAAATCACAATTTATGAATTTTTAACTATTTATTTGTATGATACAGCTGCAAAGAAGTATTTGAACACCTGTCTATCAGCTAGAATTCTGACCCTCAAAGACCTGTTAGTCTGCCTTTAAAATGTCCACCTCCACTCCATTTATTATCCTAAATTAGATGCACCTGTTTGAGGTCATTAGCTGCATAAAGACACCTGTCCACCCCATACAATCAGTAAGAATCCAACTACTAACATGACCAAGACCAAAGAGCTGTCCAAAGACACTAGAGACAAAATTGTACACCTCCACAAGGCTGGAAAGGGCTACGGGAAAATTGCCAAGCAGCTTGGTGAAAAAAGGTCCACCGTTGGAGCAATCATTAGAAAATGGAAGAAGCTAAACATGACTGTCAATCTCCCTCGGACTGGGGCTCCATGCAAAATCTCATCTCGTGGGGTCTCAATGATCCTAAGAAAGATGAGAAATCAGCCCAGGACTACACGGGAGGAGCTGGTCAATGACCTGAAAAGAGCTGGGACCACCGTTTCCAAGGTTACTGTTGGTAATACACTAAGACGTCATGGTTTGAAATCATGCATGGCACGGAAGGTTCCCCTGCTTAAACCAGCACATGTCAAGGCCCGTCTTATGTTTGCCAATGACCATTTGGATGATCCAGAGGAGTCATGGGAGAAAGTCATGTGGTCAGATGAGACCAAAATAGAACTTTTTGGTCATAATTCCACTAACCGTGTTTGGAGGAAGAAGAATGATGAGTACCATCCCAAGAACACCATCCCTACTGTGAAGCATGGGGGTGGTAGCATCATGCTTTGGGGGTGTTTTTCTGCACATGGGACAGGGCGACTGCACTGTATTAAGGAGAGGATGACCGGGGCCATGTATTGCGAGATTTTGGGCAACAACCTCCTTCCCTCAGTTAGAGCTTTGAAGATGGGTCGAGGCTGGGTCTTCCAACATGACAATGACCCGAAGCACACAGCCAGGATAACCAAGGAGTGGCTCTGTAAGAAGCATATCAAGGTTCTGGCGTGGCCTAGCCAGTCTCCAGACCTAAACCCAATAGAGAATCTTTGGAGGGAGCTCAAACTCCGTGTTTCTCAGCGACAGCCCAGAAACCTGACTGATCTAGAGAAGATCTGTGTGGAGGAGTGGGCCAAAATCCCTCCTCCAGTGTGTGCAAACCTGGTGAAAAACTACAAGAAACGTTTGACCTCTGTAATTGCAAACAAAGGCTACTGTACCAAATATTAACATTGATTTTCTCAGGTGTTCAAATACTTCCTTGCAGCTGTATCATACAAATAAATAGTTAAAATAATCATACATTGTGATTTCTGGATTTTTTATTTTTGATTATGTCTCTCACAGTGGACATGCACCTACGATGACAATTTCAGACCCCTCCATGATTTCCAAGTGGGAGAACTTGCAAAATAGCAGGGTGTTCAAATACTTATTTTCTGCACTGTACTTGGCATCCAATTGTAAAAAAAAAAAAAAAAAAAAACGTGCAGCTTTTTTTCCCCTTTTGAACGCCAAGAGCCCCACACTTCATAATGTCCGAATTCACTCACGTTCACATGGGCGCTTTACTAAACAAATTGAAAACATCTGTTTGAATAAAGATACAGTGGTAACAAAAAAACAAAAATGAGATAATTCACATACTAAAGAGCATCTGAGGACTTATTCAACAAGGCAGATTTAGAATAATGTGCAAAGTGCAGGCAGATTTCATGAGTTTGAAATAGTGAGACAATATGCTTATTTTACTGTCACCTACATACACTATATTACCAAAAGTATTGGGACACCTACACACATGAACTTTAATGGCACCCCAGCCTTAGTCTGTAGGGTTCAATATTGAGTTGTCCCACCCTTTGCAGCTATAACAGCTTCAACTCTTCTGGGAATGCTGCCCACAAGGTTTAGGAGTGTGTCTATGGGAATGTTTGACCATTCTTCCAGAAGCACATTTGTGAGGTCAGGCACTGATGTGGATGAAAAGGCCTGGCTCCCAGTCTCCGCTCAAAGTCATTCTGAAGGTGTTCTATTGGGTTGAGGTCAGGACTCTAGTGCCTCCACCCCAAACTTGCTCATCCATGTCTTTAATTCTTACCAACTATGTAACTTATGTAGAAGAAGCCTGTCAGAATATCGTCACCCGAACAGCCCCAGCATCTGATCCAGTCACAAGAGGGAATCTGTTAGATTTTTCTTCAGTCAGCAAAAGAAGTCTAAATGTGTATGGCCAGCCTAAGAGAATGAGTGTGTAGTAGAGGCCACTGGTTTTGGTTTTAATAGTTAGACCCCATTCACGCTGGGGCAGTTTTCAGGCGCTATTTCGCTAAAAATAGCACCTGCAAACCGGTCTGAAACAGCAGCTGCTGTTTCTTCAGTTTGAAAGCCCCGAGGGCTTACACACTGGAGTGGTGCGCTGGCAGGACCGCTCCAAAAGTCCTGCCAGCAGCATCTTTGGAACGGTGAAGGAGCAGTGTGTTACAGCTCCTTCCCGTTGAAAGCAATGCCAAACCGTGGCTATAACGCTGGCAATGCTCCTCTGCAGCGGCGCATTGCAGGCGGTATTAAAGGATCACTAAAGGAATTTTTTAAATGGCTTCCTTTACCTTACTGCAGTACTGGTTTCATGTCCTTATTGTTCGTTTTTGCTTTGAAGTTGCTGTAATCCTGCTCTGTTCTCCACACTTCCTGCTTGTCTGTTTCCTTATAACTACAGTGCTGGGAGCTTTCTCACTGTGGTCCAAGCTGTCATTACTGTGCGTCTAAAACTTCCCAGAACCAATCAGATGCATTTTAAAAACAAAACACTGCCCTGGATTTGTTTGTTTTTGTTCTGTGTGTCTATTTCTACTTCACAGAAACATGAAGCCAGTTTAAAAGTGAAACTAACCTGCAGGCACATTATATGATTGATTTTTGTCTATTTTTAATCATTTTGAAAAGGAATCAGTTAACTTTTATGTCTCTCTACCCTGTAAACAGTCATTTCAGCAAAAACATTTTTTTCCTTTAGTGACCCTTTAACGGCCACCAACGGGGGGTAAAACCGCAGCGCTAGCGGCCGAATACCGACGCAATTCCAACAATACCCATCGCCCAAGTGTGAAAGAGGCCTTAGAAGGGTAGTTTTAAGGGAGTGTTGCAGACCAAATTATAAGGGCTCCAAAAGGTTAACAATGATGTGATGGGAGCTGTGGTGGCTCAACGTGATTGGCACTGCGCTGACAAGCCGTTCACCTCTGCAGCCAAGGGTTCGGATCCCGGTCTCGGCTACATGTGAATTGAGTTTGGTGGTCTCAGCCCGGCTCCCGGTGGGTGTGCTATGCAAGGTACGCCTGTGCTTAGTACGCCCACCCCCCCCCCCACAAAAACCACCACACTTGCACGCACACAAAATTGGTTTAATACGCACGCACTTTGGCCATGCGGTCTCCTAAAGAGAGGCGAAGGACCTACGGGGCTGGCTTGGTGGGTCAGGCCCCCTCACTCCCTCATAGGGGGAGTCCCTCTGCCCCGATGGGGTCCTGTTGGGCCCCAGTTGGGCTCCCAAGTGGAGCAGGTAGGGCGGGGTGAGTGGGAGGCCCCCCCTCACACCCGCCATTGCCACCAGGGGCATGGAGAAGGATGGCGATTGCCTCCGGGGGGAGGGTCTGCCTACTCCCAACTCCTGCAGTCCGGCTCCTCTCTCTCGAGTTCACGCACAAAATACACTTTAAAAAAAAAAAGAAAAAAAAAAAAAAAAAAAAAAAAAAAAAAACAATGATGTGATGGCTCAGACCATTGAAGACTAGGAATTCTGAATGTAAATGGGATCAAGAAGATGAATAAAGTGGGAGCTTCTTGATGACTTCCTTATTGCGCAGTTACAGCAGTACTCTGGTATCAGAGGATCAGGGCAGTAGACAGGGCCGCCATCAGGAATTTTGGGGCCCCTTACACAGCTTCAGGCATGGGGGGCATGAAATTGAGAAGCGGGGGGGGGGGGGGCTGCTGCCGCGAATTGGGGCAGGGGGGCCCTTTACAAAAAGAAAAAATAAAGAAAAATATATATAAAAAAGGGGGGTAGCCATCCGGGGCCTTGGGGACCTCTGTGCCCTTTAATAAAAAGAAAAAAAAAAAGGAGAAAAAAATATATATAAAAAAGAAATAAACATTTATATTAAAAAAAAACAAGGGGTTGCCTTCCAGGGCCCTGGGGACCTTTGGGCCCTTTAAAAAAATATATATATATAAACAAAAATAAAAACTACAATTATAAAAAAAGGGGGTTTGACACATGGGGCCCTGGGGACCTCTGAGCCCTTTAATAGAATACATATATATGTTAAAAAAAGAAATAAAATATAAAAAAGTAAAAAAAATTATAAAAAAGTAGGATTGTCATCCGGGGGCCCTGGGGACCTCTGGGCCCTTTAATAATAATAATATTATATATATATATATATATATATATATATAAATATAAATATAAAAATAAAAGAAATAAAAAAATATATAAAAAATATTTTTTTTTTATAAAAAAAGGGCGGGTTGTCATCTGGGGCCCTGGAGATCTCCAGGTCCCTGTGGACCTCCAGACCTCTTAAAAATATAAAAGAGAAAAAAATTTGGCCCTTTAATAAAAAAGAAAAGAAAAATATATTAAAAAAATATATTTAAAAAAAATAAAAATAAAATAAAAAAATATATTTTTTTATAAAAAAAAGGGCTTGCCATCTAGGGCCCTTGGTGGCCTCCGGGGTGGTTCCCATCCGGGCCCCTGGGGACCCCCGGGCCGTTTACAGGTGTAATGCCTGTACCCCCTGATGGCGGCTCTGGCAGTAGATGTAATGTACAGACGTTGCAAAAGTTTACAATGGTCCTAAGCAAAGTTAGTAACACAAACATTTGCAATAAAATAAAGATTGATATAAACTGAGCTTAAAGAGGAGGTCTGGGGAAAAAAATAATTAAAGCCAGCAGCTACACATACTGCAGCTTCTGGCTTTTAATAAATGCACACTTACCTGTCCTGCTGTCTCTTGATGTGGGCAGTAGGGTTCCCGGCATGAAGCCGAAAGGCTACACTACCGCCGCCATTGCGGGAAAGGGAACCCGGCAGTATAGCCTTTCAGCTTCACGCCGGGAAAGATATTGCGCATGCGCGAGGCTCCTCTATCCTATTAGCTAGGCGGCCAGGGGAGGAGGGAGCTCCGCGGCGACATCACTGCCGCGGCCGGACTCCCAGAAGTGGGAAAGGATACCTGTCAAAGACACCAGAGGGGGGAGGAATCCGATGAGCGGAAGTTCCACTTTAGGGTGGAGCTCCGCTTTAATAACGCTTTTGCTTACCGATTTTTTAGCAGTTTTGTGGAGTATCTAGAGCACAAAGTATCCAAATATCACAGCGTAAAGGACATTTATTATCACAAAAGCTCAACAATTCAGCCTTTGTGGAAGCTTTAAGAAAAAATTGTGTCAGGGAATAAAACTACGTTAAAATGACACCCAAATCACAGCACCAAAAATAAAACTTCTAAGGAGTTTGACGTCAATCAGATGGAAAATGGTTCATATGAAATTAAAAGCATGTGAACACTTCAACTTCAGCAATTACCACTACAGTAGGCAAAAAAAAATCTATTTTTTTTAAATCATTTTGCCAAATTAAAATCTATAGATAAATGTAAAACATCTGCAGGGGTTGTTAAAACTACATAAGTCTGATGTTAATATAGGGGGCCTTAAGTGCTGTCCCTGACACCACCAAGGGCTGCATATATTTAGTGAATATTTACTATGGGAGACAGCACACACACAACGGGATATAGTCAAATACCGTGGACATATAATAAGATGGCGGATATGGCACAGGAGACGGCCAGAGACTGCGGATGTGGCACAGGAGACGGCCAGAGACTGCGGATGTGGCACAGGAGACGGCCAGAGACTGCGGATGTGGCACAGGAGACGGCCAGAGACTGCGGATGTGGCACAGGAGACGGCCAGAGACTGCGGATGTGGCACAGGAGACGGCCAGAGACTGCGGATGTGGCACAGGAGACGGCCAGAGACTGCGGATGTGGCACAGGAGACGGCCAGAGACTGCGGATGTGGCACAGGAGACGGCCAGAGACTGCGGATGTGGCACAGGAGACGGCCAGAGACTGCGGATGTGGCACAGGAGACGGCCAGAGACTGCGAATGTGGCACAGGAGACGGCCAGAGACTGCGGATGTGGCACAGGAGATGGCCAGAGACTGCGGATGTGGCACAGGAGATGGCCAGAGACTGCGGATGTGGCACAGGAGACGGCCAGAGACTGCGGATGTGGCACAGGAGACGGCCAGAGACTGCGAATGTGGCACAGGAGATGGCCAGAGACTGCAGATGTGGCACAGGAGATGGCCAGAGACTGCAGATGTGGCACAGGAGACGGCCAGAGACTGCGGATGTGGCACAGGAGACGGCCAGAGACTGCGGATGTGGCACAGGAGACGGCCAGGGACTGCGGATGTGGCACAGGAGATGGCCAGAGACTGCAGATGTGGCACAGGAGATGGCCAGAGACTGCAGATGTGGCACAGGAGACGGCCAGAGACTGCGGATGTGGCACAGGAGATGGCCAGAGACTGCGGATGTGGCACAGGAGACGGCCAGAGACTGCGGATGTGGCACAGGAGACGGCCAGAGACTGCGGATGTGGCACAGGAGACGGCCAGAGACTGCGGATGTGGCACAGGAGACGGCCAGAGACTGCGGATGTGGCACAGGAGACGGCCAGAGACTGTGGATGTGGCACAGGAGATGGCCAGAGACTGCAGATGTGGCACAGGAGATGGCCAGAGACTGCGGATGTGGCACAGGAGACGGCCAGAGACTGCGGATGTGGCACAGGAGACGGCCAGAGACTGCGGATGTGGCACAGGAGACGGCCAGAGACTGCGGATGTGGCACAGGAGACGGCCAGAGACTGCGGATGTGGCACAGGAGATGGCCAGAGACTGCAGATGTGGCACAGGAGATGGCCAGAGACTGCGGATGTGGCACAGGAGACGGCCAGAGACTGCGGATGTGGCACAGGAGACGGCCAGAGACTGCGGATGTGGCACAGGAGACGGCCAGAGACTGTGGATGTGGCACAGGAGATGGCCAGAGACTGCAGATGTGGCACAGGAGATGGCCAGAGACTGCGGATGTGGCACAGGAGACGGCCAGAGACTGCGGATGTGGCACAGGAGATGGCCAGAGACTGCGGATATGGCAGACTGTAGACATAATACAAGAGATGGTCAGAGGCCACAGGCATGGTGCATGAGACTTTCAGAGCCTGAACATGCTATAGGAGTTGTTGGAGACTTGGAACATGTTCCAGGAGACAGTCATAGACTGAAATCATTACATGAGACTGCTAGAAAATCAGTACTATAATAGGGCAATAGGGAAATACAGATTAGTGTCTGCAGGGGCCCTGAGGGACACACAAAATGTGCCAAAAGGCTACATGCATCTCAAGGGGTGGAGGGTTGAAGGTCACCAGGGTTTTAAAGCCTGAAATGGTGCTCAGCAAAGTACCAAGAACTACGCGATTGTTCCATAACATAGCATTGCTCTTTTATTACAGAGAAGCTGTACAAATCACTAGATATAGCAAGATGTGGATGGCCAGTTTGCTCCCTCTTGACCCTCCATGTCATTAAACGCTGAAGACTATTGCATTTTTTTTGTAGGGCAGCAATGTGCGTCCTTACACCAATATAGTATCACGCCCCCTCTGTATTATATCTATAAATCCCAAATGTACATCACCAATATGCAATAAAAAATAAATTGTGTTTAACAACAAAAGAAAAAATAGTCTCTTCTCTTCCCTCCCCCCATATGAAAGAGACCCTAAAGAAGAATTCCAGATATGGATAATTTATACATAGTTGCATTGGTCTAGCTTGGAGCTGGAAATCACTGAAGATGAACACCGCAACACCAGTGATCTCTACTTAAGGCAGCAGGGCAGCCACTCCGCACAGGACCGGGGAGGACGTGGGGATCATTGGAGTAATTTCCAGCTTCCAGGGGCAGTGGCTGGGTACGATAAATATTGTACATAGTTACATTGATCCAATGTAACTAAGTATAAAATAGCCATACCTGGACATTCTCTTTAACCGACCGCCGCCTGTACATATACGTTGGCAGAAAGGCACGGCTGCGCAAAGCAATGTACTAGTACGTTGCTTTGAATTTGCTGCCGTGCAGGCGGGCGCATGCGTGCCCCGTGAGCATGCCCGCGGGTCCTGGGGATTTGATGTCCGCGATGATCTCACGGAGAGGCAGAAAGTGGAGATGCCTTAGTGTTTAACCCCTTCCCTGCCAGTAATCGGTGCATTTCTATAGCACTGATCGCTGTATAAACGACAATGGTTCCAAAATAGTGTCAAAAGTGTCCGACATAATGTCGCAGTCCCAATAAAAATTGCAGATCTGCCTTGTGTTGATCAAAGCGCATGATATGTGCTTAGGTTGGGGCAAGCGGCTGAGACCTTTGACAATTGATCATATATATATATATATATATATATACATATATATATATATATATATATATATATATATATATATATATATAACATATACACACACACACACACACACACAAAATGCCATAAATCTATCCCCTATTTTGTAGACGCTATAACTTTGGCGCTTATTGCGATTTTTTTTTTCCTACAAAAAATACGTATAAGAATACGTATCGGCCTCAACTGAGAAAAAAAAAAACGTGGGATATTTATTATAGCAAAAAAGTAAAAGATAGTGTTTTTTTTTTCAAAATTGTCTTTTTTCAGAGGATCAAATACCACCAAAAGAAATCTCTATTTGTGGGGAAAAAATTGTGTTTGGGTGCAATTTCGCATTACCGTGCAATTGTCAGTTAAAGCGACGCAGCGCCGAATCACAAAAAATGCTCTGGTCAGGAAGGGGGTAAATTTTTCCGGGGCTGAAGTGATCAAGCTACAATACATGAAATGCTTGTTTTTGGGTTTAGACACATTTGGGGGAGATTTACTAAAACGGTGCACACAGAGTCTGGTGCGGCTGTACATGGTAACCAATCAGCTTCCAGGTTTTATTGTCAAGCTCAAGTTAGAAGCCGATTGGTTACAATGTACAGCTTCACCACATTCTGTGTGCTCCGGTTTTAGTGAATCTCCCCCACTGTGTTCAGGAAATAGCAGGGGGTCTTTCACGAGGGTTACATGGTAAAAGCAGCAGTGCAAGCAGAGGCCATTACTTGTCGGGATGCGTTTGTTACGGCTTTCTGCTCCACCACAGGCTAATATTAAAATATTAAAGCAGAACTAAAGCAGATAAAAGGGCTTCTTGAGGGTGAGGTCATCTCCCACTAACTGCCACTGCTGAAATATAAGATCACATCTGTATAGAAGCCGGGTGACGACGCCTCTAATGCAAACTTCGCTTCCACGTTTAACAAGGGAAACGCAAAGCAGATGAGCAACAGACAGATCGCTTTTCCCCAGAAAGGAAATTAATTGACAGCCATCCCGTAGGCACATACTATTACATTTTATGGTCTGCATCAACTGCTCTATGACTCCACTGACAGACGTGTTCAATAATGCATTGTAAGGAGCAAAGGCTGTATGCAATGCAGTAACCAATCAGAACTCTTGCTTTAAAAGCCAAATTTGCCTTTTCGGAAAATAATTAAAAGGTGAACTAACACCGCAGCGTTTGTTATTGTAGAGGTGATATGAATGAAAGCCTATGGGGTAAAATATATGAATATTCTGGTAGGAAGTACCATCATCCTGGAAATCTGAATATAGAAAAATTGGGTCCAAGGTCCCCGAGCCAAAGAGAGGGGAGGGCCAATAGAACTATTACGGTACTGTTACAGAAGTATCAAAAATTGAGGATACAAATATAAAACAAATACATTTTATTCAATACAACATCAAAAAAATATAAAATTATGATAACCATATACAACGCCAATATAGAGATCCCCGAAAAGGGGGAACAACATAGTGGATCATAACAGTCTCAACTAGTTTTGCGGTATGTACCGCTTCATCAGGAGCCAATCTAAAGAATGATTAGACAATCAATGATTAATTTAATGCACGACAACAATATGTAAATAGGGGAAAAGGGGCTCAGTCGCTTACCTATAAAATGAGGACAGCGGGCGCAACCAGACAAGGTCCCATGTGGTAGCCATGGTGGGACACATGTGTGGAAGGACCTACTTGTCTAATATGTGGAATACAAAAATACATTGGTTAATATCTAAAGGCCAAACCTTGGACAATTGGGGAATGTGTTCTTCCAACCTCTTTCCTCTCCTCCTACCCCCCCCCCCCAACCCCCCCCCCCATCCCCTCTCCTTCAATTTCCATTCTCCTCACACCCACCTTTCACTTTTCTATCACCAACATGCAGTGATCACGTGTGCTACACAAGGTTTGGCCTTTAGATATTAACCAATACATTTTTGTATTCCACATATTAAGTAGGTCCTTCCATTAATTTAATCATTGATTGATTGTCTAATAATTATTAGATTTGCTCCTGATGAAGCGGTACATACCACGAAACTAGTTGAGACTTATGACCTTCAACCCACTGTGCCATTCCCCCCTCCTCGGGGATCTCTATATTGGAGTTGTATATCGTTATCATCCATCTATCTATTTTTTATTGTCTTTTTTTGATGTTGTATTGAATAAAATTTATTTTTGTTTTATATTTGTATCCTCATTTTTGATGTTACCCCTGTACCAGTATCGTAATAGTCCTATTGGCCCTTTCCTCTCTTTGGCTCGGGGACCTTAGACCCAATTATTCTATATTGTAGAGGTGATGTTATCAATGTGCTGTACATCCCTGTGCAGAGGACAGAGCTGTGGGAGGGGCCCAGGCAAGCTCCACCTACTACAGGAGGGGGCAGAGACAAGACCAGTCACTCTACACAAGTAGAGAGTGTAGCAGTGACCGGTCATAAAGTGTTTTTTTTTTTTTTTTTTAGATTAACATAACAAACATGTTATACTTACCTGTTCTGTGTAGTGGTTTTGCACAGAGCCGCCCAAAACCTCCTCTTTTCACATCCTTTCCTGTGCTCCTGGCCTCTCCCTCCTGTCGGGTGCCCCCATAGCAAGCAGCTTGCTCTGGGGGTACCCAAGCAGATGTGCTCCTAAGTCACGGCTCTGTGTCTCCATTCACATGTGTCTCCTGATTGGCTCACTGGCTGTGATTGACAGCAGCGGGAGCCGGTGGCAAAAGTCAATCAGGAGTGCGTGTCCCGAAAGCCAAGGCTCTTATGTACAATGATGGATAGAGAGGGGGCTCAGGTAAGTATTAGGAGAGGGATGGGGGAAGCTGCTGCACACAGGTTTTTTACCTTAGAATGCATGACTGTAAAAAGCCTTGTGCCTTTACAATCACTTTAATTGTAGGAATCTCCAGCACTGTGGTAAATTTCACCCTGGGTGACTGAACAGAAGAAATACACAAAGCAGATTAATGGAAGAATACACATGGCTCTTGTATTAGGACAATATTTTCTTAGCCCAAATATCTAAATTTAAAGCTAAACTCCAGGCAAACAGCCAAGTAAGGTGCCCCTGATGACGTTGCATGTGACGAAACGCATAGGGCGGAGCAACGCACACACGCTACTATGCATGCGTTGTTGACAGTCAGTCATCTTGCTTCCTGGAGGAACGACCTTTTCCGTTTACATGCGCTTGTTGTCGCTCCTTCTATGAGTGCAAGTCTTTTTAAATATTTTTTTAAAACAATAATAACACTATGTGGTCTACCTTTTTATTGCATGCCTTGTAACATGGATTAATCCCTGCAGGGGAGGTGAATAATGAGGGCTGCATTTACGGCACTCATCTGCCCGTCCCTATGGTTTCAATCCTATCTGGAGACAGAGGAAGATATCCAAATGGTCTGGAGCTCTGGCTTGGTTTTTGTAAATTAAGCACACATTGATAACTCTTAGCTAGGAGGTCACATGATCTCTGGTAAGCGCAATATATGGTTTGGCTTTTTAAACTTTAAACAAGTTTTTTGAATATCAAATACATGTTTACTATGTGTTTACACAGAAGATCACGCTGCAGTTCAGTAATATTTACAGAACTTGTGCCTCCCATGTGATTGGATAGTAAAGGGAGAATCCACAGGCTGATTATCTTAAAGCGGAGCTCCACCCTAAAATCATACTTTGCTTCAGTAGCTTCCGTTTAATATTGTTAAAAAAGTTCTGTGTGAAAACATTTTTTTACTTGCCTGGAAGATCCTGTTGCTAGGCAGAATTCCTAATCTGCCTTCTTCCTGGACCGCGGTGCTTCTCCTATCCTACCTAAGCCACACAGACTCCTGGGAAATGAGTATCATAATTTCCCAGGAGTCATTTTAGCTAGGGGCTCTTTGCATAGCGAGTGAGCAGGGAAGGATGCCAGCATCTTACCTCTGCCTGCCGTCTGTGTGTTGGATTAGGGCTCTGGGGGAGGTACAGTGTCCATGTCCTCTCTGCGGGAGGGTAGCAGCCGCGTCTGCATTAGATCGGTCATTCACTGTAGCGTGACCTGCTTGAACGGCAGCATGTTAGCCTCTGTTCATGGAGCCAGCACAAAACGATAGTACTCCTTGAGGCGGCGCGGTGCGGGCAGTTTAAACAGATTCCTGGTCATGCCTTAGTGTTCCCCTGTCTGTTCTCCCGCAATTACACTCTACTGCGGGTCAGACAGTCACTGGGGGTTGCGGAGGATCAGAGCAGTGGAGCGGAGCTTAGGACTTGATTATCAGTGTTGTCATAGCAACGGTTTACCCAGCATGCACCTCAGCAAGAAATACAGGAAGGAAAACGAACTGGGCTTCAAGTGCCCTCACATAACATGGATGCGGCCAGATACTGAGAAGGAGAAAATAAGGCAAGTGCGCATATAGATTGATTTAAGGACTGGGGAGACATTGCTATGTTTTATTGACTATTGACTGTGACAAGTACGATCTAGCAAAAAAATAAAATAAAAATGATGAATGGAGCACCACTTTAACTCCGTCACTCTGCTCTTTCCTTCTTTCAGCAAATTCCTTGTCAACAAATAAGCAGTACAGCACAACTGGCTGCTTATGCATAACCATAACAATATTTTTTTTTTTTTAGGCAGAAGCCCTAGAGAATAAAACTGTGCGTGTTAAAACAGTTTTTAACACGCATAAAACAATTAAAATTTTTTTTTTTAGAGAAATATCAAAGATGATGTTATATTGAATAGATAGATACCAAACATGTCACGCTTTAAAACTGTGCACCCTTTGTTTTACAGGTTACCAGTTTAGAGTTAGAGGAGGTCTAGTGTTAGGAATTATTGCTCTTGGGGGGGGGGGGGGGCGGCATACCTTACATGTGTGGTGCAAACACTGTTTACATATGTGGGCATGACCTATGTATGCGTTCGCTTGTGTGTGTGAGTACAAGGGGACGGGGGCGCTTAGCCAAATCTGCCAAAACCAGACGGTCTCTCTATGTTCCTGGGAGGCCGGAAGCGACGTCATGGCTTCACTTCCGACCTCCCAGGAACATAGAGATGGCCGGGGACTACCTGGTCCATGGCTGGCTCCGTTATAACCCAGCAGAAGCACCAGATTATCGATCCGGAGCTCTTCATTTACATGGGAAAGCCTGGAGAGGTGCCGGTGGGGAGCAGGAGGGGGACAGCTGTCTGTAAAAGCAATCCAGTGGCATATAACCTGCTTGAATAGCTTCTACAAAAGAGCTGGCTGAAGAAAAAAAAAAGAAGAAGAAGATGATGATTCCAGGAAGATGCCTGTAGCTACAGGCAGGGTGAAAAAAAACCAATGATTTAAAAAAATAATAATAATCAAATTGGATTTTTTGGATTATTTTTAATTTAGATTTTTTGGATTATCAAATTTTAATAAAATGCTTTTGGAGTAAAAACCTAAAGATAAGAAACATTAATAATTTAGTTTATTCAGCATGAAATGGAGTTTAGTTATATAGCATGAGGCTGTAAATAATTCTGCAATATTTTCATTTTTAATAAGCTCAATGAATCCAAACTCTGCAAGCTGAGAGAACATGCACAGCATTGATGCATTTACACAATTTCACAGTAACCATGAGATAAAACAAAGTTCAAAAATATTCCTTTATCTCATTGTTTTGCAAATCTATGTACACTACAAACTGTATGATTGAATTGGTTCCGATATCGCAGCTTTGCTAACCTGACAGCTTATTCGAAATAAAAAACCTTTTGTTAGCAAATTATAAAGATTCTAACTACCAGCAAGAATAAGTCCTTACATTTAACCACTTAACCGCCGCATGTATATGTACGTCCACAGAATGGCACGTACAGGCACATGGGCGTACATGTACGTCCCTGCCTTCTTGCGGGTCAGGGGTCCAATCGGGACACCCCGCTACATGCGGTGGTCGTTTTACCTGTGGGATCCGTGGTGAGGGGGCGGCTGTTGGTTTCTGTCCGTCCCCTCGCAAACGCTCCCAGCCAATCCCCTGAGCCTCTGCCGTGTCACTTCCTCTGCCTGTGAAATGTAAACACTGGCAGAAGAAGTGATGTCAGCTCTCCTCTCGGCGGTATTTCCAATCCGGCGAGAGGAGAGAAGACATCACACAGTAAGTCGCACCAACACTACACTAACACCACACACATAGGCACACTTAACCCCTTCCGATCACACCCCCCCCCCAGCCCCATATCACAGTGTCACTGATTGCAGTGATCATATATTTACTAATCACTGCATTTAGTGTCAGTGTGACAGGCAGTTAGTGTTAGGTCCAGGGTAGCCCCGTACCCCCCTAATAAAGTTTTAACACCTTGATCACCGCCCTAGTTAACCCTTTCACCCCCTATTGCCAGCGTCACTAAGCGATCGTTTTTCTGATTGCTGTATTAGTGTCGCTGTTGCCGCTAGGTAGCTAATTTTTTTTTTTTTAATTGCGATTTTTTTTTACTAAAGACATGTGGCTGAATACATTTTGGCCTAAATGTTTGACAAAAAATTTAGTTTATTCGATGTTTCTTATAATAAAAAGTAAAAAAATATTTTTTTTTTCAAAAATGTCGCTCTATTTTTGTTTATAGCGCAAAAATAAAAATCGCAGAGGCAATCAAATACCATCAAAAGAAAGCTCTATTTGTGGGAAGAAAAGGACGCAAATTTTGTTTGGGAGCCACGTCGCACGACCGTGCAATTGGCTGTTAAAGTGACGCAGTGCCGAATTGTACAAACACCTCTGGGCATTTAGCAGCATATTGGTCCGGTCCTTAAGTTGTTAAAGAGCACCTGTCATTTCAGATCCATCAATGCAGCGCCTGTTAGTGGACATCCACTCACCTGCTGCAGCCACGTCCCTCACCTTGTTGTGTCCCTGCCACATCACCAGCCGTCCCATTAAGTAATGAGACTGTCGGTGAGTCAGCGGCAGGTCAGAGGAGGAGTCACTGAGGGACAGAGATGACAGTTGCACTTAAAAAATATGATTTAAATCAAGTTTTTTTTTTACTAGCGATTTAAATCATAATTTAAATTGTGAATTAAATCGACTTAATTTAAATCAAATCCACCCTGGCAGCAAGCATCTTCTCGGTATAACCGCATCAATCTAAGGATGCCCTATTGTCAAAAAGTGGTTAACGGCGCACTTGCTGCATAAATGTGTCTATTATCTACCTGGAGTTCAGCTTTAAAACCCACTTACATTTTCCGAAATATTTCTGCGCGGTCATATGTACAGGATAAAAATGATGCACAGTGTAAAATCTGTTTGTACACATAAATGCCAGGAAGCGGAAAACTATGAAACTACTGTGTAGGCTTTGGAATTAAGAATCTATTCACGAGACCATGTCATATGAATTCTTCTGCCGTCACGTCACAAATGTTGAGAGTAGATGTAATAAGTCCATTGCATGCAAAGCCAACCCGCCTGACAGACGAGCCTTTCAAAGGTCCAACCAAATTTATCAGATAAACCGTGTGCCGACTGGAGCACAAGACATCCTGACGGTAGCCGACTGGTCACACTAAAAGCAAGAACATTACAGGACATTGCAAGTAACTTAACCACTTCAATACCATTTTTTTTTTTTCTTTTTATTATTTTTTTTTTTTTATTTTTTTTTTTAGACAGAAATTTTCTTTTGGTGGTATTTAATCACCACATTTTTTTTTTTTATGTTTTGCAAAATAAAAATAAATAAAAAAAAGACAATATATTGATTTTTTTTCTAAAAAAAAATGTTTTTGCAAATAAATAATCTTTTTCAAAAGTTTAGGCTAAAATGTATTTCTTTGGTAAAAAATAACCAAAATCAGTGCATATTATTTAATACGTAGGAAAGTTAGAGTTCAAAAATGATGGTATATATTTGAAAATGAACTGACGGTCTATCCAATTCTTAAAGCGGGGGTTCAGCCCAAAACATTTTTTCAACATTATATTCAGCCGAGTCTTGAGATAGAGATTACGGCAATGAGATAAAGAAAACAGCGTATATACCGTATTTTCACCACGGCTTCCAGGTATGTAATCTGCGGCTCTGGGCGTTCCTAATTGATTGACAGGCTTCCGACCGGCGCATACAGCGCGTCACGATTTGCCAAAAGAAGCCGAACGTCGGTGCGGCTCTATAGGGCGCCTGTGCATTGATGGTCAGCTTGTTTCGGCAACTTGTGACGCGCTGTATGCGCCGGTCGGAAGGATGTCAATCAATTAGGAACGCCCAGTCCCGCAGATTACATACCCGGAAGCCGCGGTGAAAAAACAGCATGTACGCCGTATTTTTTTTTATTTCATTGCCGTAATCTCTATCTCAAGACTCTGCTGAATATAATGTTAAGAAATTTTTTTGGGGTGAACCCCCGCTTTAAGGCCCTAAAATGCCAGGACATGAAAGTAGAAAGTCTAAGGCAGGGGTGTCAAACAGGCGGCCCTCCAGCTGTTGCAAAACTACAAGTCCCATGAGGCATTGCAAGGCTAACAGTTACAAGCATGACTCCCACAGGCAGAGGCATGATGGGACTTGTAGTTTCGGAACAGCTGGAGGGCCGCCAGTTTGACACCCCTGGTCTAAGGTGATTAGTAAGAGGCATTTTTGAAGTTAGAAGTTTTATTTTATTTTTTAACAAAAAATTACAACAGTCACAAGAGCATTACAGCATCATCATATGGACTGGTGTGGTGGTGACAATATATAAAAAAAAAAAACTTTTTTTAATTTTACTTTTTTTTTTTCCTTTCACATACTGTAACCAGAGCAGTACAGTGTTACTTCTTTTTTTTGATTCTAGAATTTAGTTCTAACCACTTGCCGACCGCTGCACGCTGATATATGTGGGCAAATGGACATACCTATACTTTCCTTTAAGAAGCCGCACTGCAAGAGCACGCCCCGCAAACTCGATTTTCGCCACATGCCCGCAATCGTGCCACGGAACTGCAGGCATTTGCCTGTTCTGCCTAGTGACAGGACAGAGATCTACTGCTCCCTGTCATTAGGAGCAGTGATCACTAATGTCACTTGTAGCCCGTCCCCAGTTAGAATCACTCCCCAGGACACACTTAACCCCTTCATCGCCCCCTAGTGTTTAACCCCTTCCCTGCCAGTGGCATTTACACAGTGATCAGTACATTTTTATAGCACTGATCGCTGTATAAATGACAATGGTCCCAAAATAGCGTCAAAAGTGTCCACCATAATGTCGCAGTAAAAAAAAAAAAAAAAAAATGCCATTAATCTATCCCCATATTTTGTAGACGCTATAACTTTTGCACAAACCAAATATACGCTTATTGCGGATTTTTTTTTTACCAATAATATATAGAAAAGAATACATATCGACCTAAACTGAGGAAAAAAAAATGTTTTTAAATATTTTTGGGGGGATATTTATTATAGCAAAAAATTATAAAAATATTGATATTTTTTTTTTTAAATTGCGGCTATTTTTATGTTTATAGAGCAAAAAATAAAAACCGCAGAGGTGATCAAATACCACCAAAAGAAAACTAATTGTGGAGAAAAAAGGATGTCAGTTTTGTTTAGGTATAACTATTAGAAAGAAAAAAGCCAATAACTATGGAAAGATATTGATGGTCGGACTTTGAGGCCAAGGAAGTAGGTTAAAAAATTTCAAAATTTTAATATCATTGAATAAATACAAAAAAACCTATAATAAAATACAAATACAAAACAATAGTACATATATATGGATTAACCACTGTACAAAAAATCCTTAAAGTCGCCGACGCATGTTTCGCCATGGGGCTTCTTCAGGACGATTAGTAAGGATTTTGTAGCAAGAGTGTATAGCAGAGCACAAGTAGTTATATAGCTGACGATCATATAGCGAATGCATCCAAGGGCCGACTCAACAAGCGAGTTATCGACAGGTGGATAGGGACTTATTTAGAGAGTCCTCCAATATGTAAAAAGATCTGTAGAATCACCTTTACTGATACTCAGAGCTGCTTAAGAGTGTCCTGTAGATACGAATTAAGCATCACATTGCTTGCAGTCTCCACTCAATGGAGAAAATACTTAGCAGCCAGCTGGGACAGGGGACCTTATTTGGGTGGCCGGGTGAGGGGCCCTCGAATTATCCTAGACAACCGCTATCGGAATTCCTATGTTGGGCTTAAGCATTAAGCCAATATCTGTATTATCGTATGGTTGTCAGAGGTCCAGCCACAGTCCCAGGGTGTATATCCGTGTTTGGGTATAACGTCTCACGACCACACAATTGTCAGTTAAAGCGACGCAGTGCGGAATCGCAAAAAGTGCTCTGTTAAGGAAGGGGGTAAATTATTCCAGGACTGAAGTAGTTAAAGGAGTTTTTTGCTGAAATGGCTGTTTACAAGGTATAGAGACATAATAGTTAACTGATTCCTTTTAAAAATAGATAAAAATCAATCATATAATGTACCTGCAGTTTCAGTTTCGTTTTTCATCTAGTTTCATGCTTGTGTGAAGTAGACACAGAGCCAATACAGGGCAATGTTTGGTTCTGAGGGGTTTTAGACACACAGTAATCACACCTCCTTGATTAGAGACCACAGAGAGAAGCTCCCATGAGTTTTTTCATAAGGAAACAGACGAGCAGGAAGTGTGCAGAGCAGAGAAGGATTACAGCAGCAACATAGCAAAACGAACAATGAGGACATGAAACCAGGACTGCAGTAAAGTAAAGGAAGCTATTTAGCTAAAAAAATGTTTCCTTTCGTGACCCTTTAAAGTAAAGCTACAGGATGGGAAATTTGGTAAAAGCATCATATTTTTTTTTTTTAAGAAAACACAGTTTTTAACTTTATAATTTATAATCTCAGAATTGCTGATTTGAACATCCATTTTACGTTACATTTATTGGAATTTCAGTCCTTGCCAGAATAGCGTTAGTAGCGAGCTCACTGATTGGCTTTACCGATTCCCTAAAAACCGATCTTTATTGGAATCAGTTCACTCGGCTTTGATGTTTCAGTATTGGGTGAACAATGGAGGGCAGAGCTTTTTTTTCGCAGAAAATAGGTGCGATCAATCACGACCCTCAGATTTTAAAACAGAAGAAGGGTCTTAAAGTGGCATTAAATCAGAATTTATACAGAGTGGAATCAGGGGGTTACACACAGAGTCAGAGGTCACTTTAAACACAGAAACCAGAATTATGTTTCAAGTTATTGTGGTGAGCAGGCACCAAAGGGTTGAGCCAGAGGGGTGGAACCGAGTTCCACCAAGTTCCCCCTGAAAAAAAGCCCTGATGGAGGGTGGTATCAAACACTATATTTATTAACATTCCAACAGCAAAATCTTCATTTTAGGGTGTCGGGCGTTACCACCTCCCTCCTGGAGTCTCAAATCTCTTCCTGCATCCCCCCCCCACCAGTGTAAATAGAAAATTATAAAAGGCCCCTCTTGTAATGACACAAAATCAGTTTCTAAAAGTTGACCCCTTAATGTGCCATTACAACCAAAGGAAAGAAATGTCCTAAGCAGGATTTGTTCTGCACTTCGAATTTCCCTCTTGCATAGGAGATGCCTGCAGACACACTGAACACTGACCCCGGATGAAAGCCCCCTTCTCTCACTATCTCCGGGGCATCTTCAGAACCTACTAGAAATTCAGCCATCTAAAGAAAGCTAAACACTAAAAAGGTTGTTCAACGTAAAAATTACATTCTGAGATGAACAACTTTCTGTACAAAACAGAACTTAGAGAACTTGGATTACAAGCATTCCAGGAGAATGCTTGTAATCCAAACCACTCGTATAGCAAAGCGAGTTTCTCCATAGAAGTCAATGATAACGAAGATAATTTATACTGCATTGACTTCTAAGGCATGCAATACCGCATGTGGCCATAGGTGGGGGGCGCCAGTGAGCCTTTGAAATACTCGACTTAAACGACTCATTCCTAGTGTCATTGCCGCCCCCCGCACTTCTGGCCAAATGCGGAACTGCACACCCCATTATGTTGAATTCTGCTCATTTGCGAGACAACACTTGCAAACCGAGTCAGAATAAAAATAAAAAAAATTGGCCATAATCCAAACGCTCGTTAACTTCGCTACTCGTAAACTAAGTTTCAACTGTAAAGTATAAAGAAATAGTAGATGGCCCAACACAGCCGGGAGAATCATTGTTCTGAGAGAAAAATCTATCCTCCTAAATACTGTATGTATGGGACACCCATCAAAAACTTGGGATTAGGGAAATAAACAAAACAACATGAGTATATCTGGTTAAAGCGGTTGTAAAGTCTCAAGAAAAAAAAAACAAAGGTCCCTCTGCAGGTTTAACCACTTCAACCCCGGACCATTTTTGCTGGTCAATGAACGGGTCACTTTTTGTGATTCGGCACTGCGTGGTCATGCGACGTGGCTCCAAACAAAATTGGCCCACACAAAGATTTTTTTTTTGGTGGCATTTGATCACCTCTGCAGTTTTTATTTTTTGCGCTCTAAAAACAAAAAAATAGAACAATTTGAAAAAAAAAAAGAATATTTTTAACTTTTTGCTGTAATAAATATCCCCCAAAAAATATATATAAAAAAAAATTTTTTTCCTCAGTTTAGGCCAATATGACTTCTACATATTTTTCGTTTTTTTTAAAAAAAAAAAAAAAACAAAAAAAAAAAAAAAATCGCAATAAGCGTCCATTGATTGGTTTGCGAAAAAGTTATAGCGTCTACAAAATAGGGGGTAGTTTAATGGCATTTTTATTAATATATATATATATATATATATATATATATATATATATATATATATATTATATATATATATATATATATATATATATATATATATATTTTTTACTAGTAATGGTGGCAATCTGCGATTTTTATCTGTCTGCGACATTATGGCGGACACTTAAAACATTTTTGGGACCATTGGCATTTTTATAGCGATCAGTGCTATAAAAATGAATTGATTGCTGTAAAAATGTCACTGGCAGGGAAGAAGTTAACACAAGGGGGCGAGGAAGGGGTTAATTATGTTCCCTAGGTGTGTTCTAACTGAAGGTCGACTGACATGGGGAAATGACAGATCGCTGTTCATATATTGTATGAACAGACGAACAGTCATTACTCCCCCTGAAAGGACTGGGAGCTGTGTGTTTACACACACAGCTCCTGGTTCACACTCTAACGATCGATCGCGGGTGCCAGGGATGATCGCGCCCAACGGGCGCGCACGCCCCTAGTAGCTGAAATGCGAAATTACGTAATATTATGTGATTTCGCACAGCCGAGCCGACAAGCCGCCGTAAAACTGAGGACGGCTGGTGTGCTCGTGGGTAAAGCGGAACTTGACCCTCTCAATCATCATTGACCATTTTAATCCTTATGCTGCTAGGACTAGTAAATATAAAAAAAGGTATTTCATATTTGTCTGTTTTAAACTTTTTTTTTTTTTTAACATTTCTTCAAATACTTCCTTGTTTCAATGTCATGTATACCAGAAGTCTTAAGTAGGGGAGGAGGGGCTCTCTCAGCTAAGCACACCCTCTCCTGCTTGCATGTCTGAGCTAAGGGCAGATTGATTCCAGGAAGTAAATGTTTAATGAATCATCTGCCTTTATTCCAGATGGCCACGGCCAGAAAAGCTAGGGAGTGATTTTCAAAGTGATTTCTCAACAAGATAAGGCATGGAGATATGGATGAATATGCGAGTTTGCTTTGAATATTAACCACTTCCATACAGGACTTACGCACTTTCCCGCCCAAGCCAATTTTCAGCTTTCAGCGCTGTAGCACTTTGAATGACAATTGCGCGGTCATGCTACACTGTACCCAAACAAAATTGGTGTCCTTTTTTCCCCACAAATAGAGCTTTCTTTTGGTGGTATTTGATCACCTCTGCAATTTATTTTTTTGCGCAACAACTAAAAAAAAAAGACAGAAAATTTTGACAAAAAAAAATTTTTTTTTTTTTAAATAACAAAAAATAAAAACCTAAGTACATTTTCTCTTTCAATTATGGGCACTGATATGGCGGCACTGATGGGCACCGATGAGGTGGCACTGATGGGCACCGATGAGGTGGCACTGATAGATGGCACTGGTATGCGGCACCGATAGGCACTCATAGGTGGCACATATGGGCACTCATGGGCGGCACATATGGGTGGCACAGATGGGTACTGATGGGTGGCACAGATGGGTACTTATGGGTGGCACAGATGGGCACTGGGCATGGATTGGCACTGATGGACACTGGGCATGGATTGGCACTGATGGACACTGAGGGGTGGCACTGATGGACACTGAGGGGTGGCACTGATGCATCCATGTTGCCAATCAGTGCCCATTTGTGGGCACTGATTGGCATCTTTTTTTTTTTACTGTCTTTTTTTTATTTATTTTTACAATTTTTTATTTTTTTTGCCCCTTATTTATTTATTTTGTATTCCCTGGTGGTCCAGTGTGGCGATCCGAGGGGGGGGGGGGGGGGCTGCGCTGAAAAACAATCAGCATGAACCCCCCTGTCAGGAGAGCTGCCGATCGGCTCTCCTCTACTTGCGTCTATCAGATGTGAGTGAGGAAGAGCCTTCAACGGCTTTTCCTGTTTACATCGTGATCAGCCGTGATTGGATACGGCTGATCACGTGGTAACGAGGCTCCGCCGGAGACTCGTTACCGAGAGCGGGGATGCAGGGTGTAAGACTGACACCCCACATCACCGATCGCCGCGATGCGCGCCCCCGTCATATGACGTCAAGTCAGGAACTAGTAACCACTTTGCCGCCGTCAATATGTCATTGGCGGGCGGCAAGTGGTTAAAAATAAAATTAGATCACATTTTTGGTTTGTGGTGCTCAGATGAAGTGAAGTTCAACCAAGTCATAATGTACTAATATGTACTGCATGCCAATACAAAAACACATGGTTGAACCCAAACCTCATCCCTACTGCTGACCATAATTGGGTCTATGCTGTCGATACTCTGGTTGGTTGAGTGACAAGCCACATGGATTTCCTGTTTAAACTTTTGAAAGCATTTTATGGTAGGAAGATAGAAATGAACAAAATTGCCCAAAATTGTTGTACAACGTGCTGCTTCATGAGGCTGGTTTGTATGGCATATAAAATAGTACAAAACATAAAAAAAAAAATTAAATATGAATAAGCGCAACATATTTTTGAAATTCGTATACAAATCTGAGTTCCCATGGCCAGGACAACTGCTGCCAAATCACATATTTACATGACCTCTACCCTGACAGCCAATAAAGAGAATTAGAAGAAGGAGTCTGCTCAGGTCATCACTTCAAAGGCAACAAGCTGAGGGCTAATAACATTATTCTAAGTAGAAAATGATGCCAACTTGCTACATAATAGACTTAGCATGAAACAAAAAACACAGATAATCAAATTTATGTCACTTATACAAGTAGACTACAGTGGGCGTGGGATAATTTTATTTTTGTTGTTTAAAGTGTGTGTGTGTGTATTTGGGCTGTGGAAATTAACTATTAATTCATCGATTAATCTTTAATATTTTGATCGATCAAAATTATTTTGATTGGTACCTTCCAGGCCTCCTTTGCTGTGCCTTCATATCTGCATGCCGGCGGGACCTTATTTTCTGCCACAGTTACACTTCCCTCTATCAACCTTGGATTCTACAGCCATGCACTGGGAGTTGTGATCGTTCCCTTCACAGGGACATCTACATGCCGACGGACTGATGTTAACCCCTCATCTGGATTCAGCAGTGACATAGTTGTACACATTTTTATACCAGTATCATACTTGGCTACATGTTTTTATGACTGCTTTTGCTACCGTTTGGTATTACTTGCACCATTTTTCCAGCTTATGTAGCTACATCGATTTTATCTCTAGTGCAATATTTATTTTGTTACCTACTTGAAGACTATACAAGTTTTAATGCTATTCCCATCGTACGCTGCCTTTGTGTGTTTTTTGTATCCTGCTATCCATTTCTCCAGTGTTTGGTAGCTACACTGGGAATCAGCCTGCAAGGAGATCAGCTAAAAATAGTTGGATCTGTAGGTGCGTTATAATTAATCAAAATTAGTCAATCAATTAAAAAAAAAAGATTAATCGAACACAAAAAATTTGATCAGTATATATATATCAATACGTTTTCCCAGTTTTTTTGTGATAAAATTGGGTGCCTTGGCTTAATATATATATTATATATATATATAGATATATAGATACTATAGTATATATAGTATAAGCCGAGGCACCCAATTTTATCACAAAAAACTGGGAAAACGTATTGACTCGAGTAAAGGCCTAGGCTGTCCATCTGCATGCCTCACTGTGCCCATGACTTGACTGACGTTTAACATGGGAGTCTATGGAAGGGGTGACCTGGCTTTGAAAAATCTGTGCTCCCCAGCCATAGGTTCCCAAGACAACAAACTTTGCACACTTGTAGAGAAGAAATGGGGCTACATGTTTGCCAAGTTCCGGGTCCAGAGGAACTATGATCGGCCGGTACTGGGCCTGCAAATTCACCAGAGAAAGACCGTTTTACATGGGAGTTTATGGAAGGGGTGCCCGGGTTTGAAAAATTGGTGCTCCCCAGCCGTAGGTCCCCTGGACAACAGGAGTCCTACGGCCGACCAGTACTGGGTCCCCAAAGTCTGGGAGATAGGGCTCAAAACGGTGACTCGAGAATAAGCCAAGGGGGGCATTTTCAGCACAAAAAAAATAACGTGCTGAAAAATTCAGCTTATACTCAAATATTTGAATATATATATATATATATATATATATACACATATATACATATATATATATATATATATATATATATATATATATATATATATATATATATATATATATATATATATACACACACACACACACACACACACACACACACACACACACACAGGAAATAAAATTAGAGTACAACCTACAATTTCCTACATTTTCAAAAAGGTCACTGCTTAGTCCTATTGAAATGATCTGAACGGGAGTAAATGAGCAGTTTTGTCCAGCATATTTCATAAAATGTTATTTATTTTGAAGCACAGAATAAAAAAAAAAACTTTAATAAGATTTGAAAAAGAACATTAATGAAAATTAGAGAACACTTTCAGATACCTCCCAGTTCTTGGTGGTAATCTGCCACCTTGTGCGAATTTCATTAATTATCCGACATATCCTATTTAATTGGCAGCCTAACTTTCCAGTTGCCACCAACTTTGCAAGATGGTGATCGGTCTAAAGCAGGGATCCTCAAACTACGGCCCTCCAGCTGTTACAGAACTACAAATCCCATGAGGCATTGCAAAACTCTGACATTCACAGACATGACTAGGCATGATGGGAATTGTAGTTCCTGAACACCTGGAGGGCCATAGTTTGAAGACCCCTGGTCTAAAGTGACTGAAACCCTCCGGCAGGAAGTTGCCCAGATGAAGGCCAATGGGATGACCCTTTCAGCCAAAGTAAGAGAAGTTTGTTGCTCCTAATCTGTGATTTCTAGAATATTGAATCTTTACATCGTCACAAACTCATTCAAGTTACACAAGAAGGCTGGTCGTCCATGAAAGACAAATGCAAGAGAGGAGAGGATAATGCGGAGAATCTTAACGAGCAATCTTAACGAGCAATCAGTTCAACACTGCGGCTGCCATTACTCGCCAGTTCTGCGCTGGACAGAGTAAGGATCTGTCTGGTCATACAGAGTCTCGTCGTCTAAGAGAATTTGGACTGAAATCCCGCTCTGCAGTGACCCAACCTCTCATTGATGATCAGAAGGCAAGACCAACCATTGCTGAGGAGAATGTTGTGTGGATGGAGGAGAACTGCGCCAAAGATCACTTTAGTGATGAAAGCAAATTTTATTTATTGGATCCGATGGGAAACATTTTCATCGTCAAACTGGGGAAAGACTGAACCCAAAGAGTGTAAAGAAGTGAAAGGTGGAGAGGGAAGCGTTGTGGTTTGGGGGGGGGGGGATATTTTCTGCAGGAGTTGGGCCTCTTATACAGCTACAGGGCAGAGTGAATGTAAATGTTTATCAGAACCTTCTACGGCAAAATGCGCTTCCTTACGTTGATCACCCAACAATTTTCATGCAGAACAAACCCCCCCCCCCCCAATCACACAGCAAAACAGATAAAGCAGCTCCTTGAAGCTGAAAACATTGAAATAATGAATTGGCCAGCCCAGAGTGCTGATCCAATCCCAATAGAAAACCTCTGGAAAATCTTTGGAGACAAAGTTATGGCCAAGAAACCCACTACAGTCACAGAATGGGGGGAGAGACTGGAAGACGAGGGGAACAAAATCAAACCAGAGACGTGTGAGAGACGAGGGATGTCCTGTGGCCCCGGAAGGACCAGTCCCCCGCCCACTTCCTACTAATTGTTGTAATCTTCAGAAATTTTAGTTGTAATCTTTCTCTGTGCTACAATCATTGCTGTTCTCTAATTTTTTTAATACAAAAGTTAAAAACACTGTTCTTATAACATGGTATAGCAATAAAGATTACATTATTAATGAAGAAAACCAAGTGTTCATAAATTGTTCTCCAATTTTGATCTTGTGTGTGTGTGTGTATATATATATATATATATTATATATCTATCTCTATATCTCAGGGCTCGACAAAATCCGGGTGCCCAATCGCAATTGCGACAAGAAATTGTGACCTGGCGCCCGCCGGTAATTGAGGCCGCGGCTTTGCGGCCTTGTGAAGGCCCAAGCTTCCTTCTGTGTCCTACCGCAATCTGGTGGTGGCCGTTGGCATTACAAGTAAAACAGCAGTTCGAATGTGTTTTTTCACGGCCATCTCCATCCCTTTAATTAGGACCCCCAAACATTATATATATTTTTTATTCTAACACCCTAGAGAATGCAATGGCGGTCATTGCAATACTTTCTGTCACGCCGTATTTGCGCAGTGGTCTTACAAGCACACTTTTTTGGGGAAAAAATACACTTTTTTTTTTAATTACAAAATAAAACAGTAAAGTT
>CM056053.1:38190713-38347075 GCA_029574335.1 Rana kukunoris | reverse complement strand
TTTCTGCACATTTTGTAACTATAGTCTTAGGAAAACCCAGACTTTGATTATGACCGTAAGCCAAGAGAAACCCCATCACTTGTTTCCACCAGGAACTTGACCTTTATGGTTTCTAGGTTGACATAAGGGAAGAGCAAAATTCTAATTTTTGGTTTCTGAAATTTTGCAAAGTGGGAACATTTTTCTCGAAAACTTTTTCAATTTGAGGAAATGAGAGGGTCTCACATAGAGGGCTTTGCGGGAGATTTAGAAACTCTTTTCTCCATGGAAAATGCAGACGTTACAACCAACCAGATGGCCCATGACAGTAACAATTCTGTTCGCGAAAAAAAAACCACAAATGAGAGGACTTCAGCTAAACAAAACGAGGGCTTTTCTGCCACGTTTTGTAACTATAGTCCTTAGGAAAAACCCAGACTTTGAATATTACTGTAAGCCAGAGAACTCCTAACTTGTTTCACCAGGAAATTGACCTTTATGGTTTTTAGGTTGACATAAGGGAAGAGCAAAATCAAATATTTGGTTTCTTAAAATTTTGGCAAAAATTGGAAACATTTTAGAGAACTTTTTCAATTTGAGGAAATGAGAGGGTCTCACATAGAGGGCTTTGCGGGAGATTTAGAAACTCTTTTCTTCATGGAAAATGCAGACATTACAATCAACAGAATAGCCCATGACAATAATAATTCTGTTTGCGAAAAACACAAATTGTGAGCACTTCAGCTAAATAAACTAGGGCTTTTCTGCCACGTTTTGGAACTATAGTCCTTAGGAAAAACCCAGACTTTGAATATTACTGTAAGCCAGAGAACTCCTAACTTGTTTCACCAGGAAATTGACCTTTATGGTTTCTAGGTTGACATAAGGGAAGAGCAAAATCAAATATTTGGTTTCTAAAATTTTGGCAAAATTGGAAACATTTTAGAGAACTTTTTCAATTTGAGGAAATGAGAGGGTCTCACATAGAGGGCTTTGCGGGAGATTTAGAAACTCTTTTCTTCATGGAAAATGCAGACGTTACAATCAACAGAATAGCCCATGACAATAATAATTCTGTTTGCGAAAAAACACAAATGTGAGCACTTCAGCTAAAAAAAACTAGGGCTTTTCTGCCACGTTTTGGAACTATAGTCCTTAGGAAAAACCCAGACTTTGAATATTACTGTAAGCCAGAGAACTCCTCACTTGTTTCACCAGGAACTTGATCTTTATGGTTTCTAGGTTGACATAAGGGAAGAGCAAAATCTAATTTTTGGTTTCTAAAATTTTGGCAAAATTGGAAACATTTTGAGAACTTTTTCAATTGGAGGAAATTAGAGGGTCTCACATAGAGGATTTGCGGGAGGTTTAGAAACTCTTTTCTCCATGGAAAATGCAGACATTACAACCAACCGGATGGCCCATGACAATAATAATTCTGTTTGCGAAGAACAAGAGGATGTCAGCTAAAAAAAATAAGAGGGCTTTTCTGCCACGTTTTGTAACTATAGTCCTTAGGAAGAACCCGGATTTTGAAAATTACCGTAAGCCAAAGGACTCCTCACTTGTTTCACCAGGAACTTGACCTTTATGGTTTCTAAGTTGACATAAGGGAAGAGCAAAATCAAATATTTGGTTTCTAAAATTTTGGCAAAATTGGGAACATTTTAGAGAACTTTTTCAATTTGAGGAAATGAGAGGGTCTCACATAGAGGGCTGGCGGGTGGTTTAGTAACTCTTTTCACCATGGAAAATGCAGATGTTACAATCAACAGACTAGCCCATGACAATAATAATTCTGTTTGCGAAAAACACAAATAAAAGGACGTCAGCTAAAAAAGGGGTTTTCTGCCAGGTTCTGTAACTATAGTCCTTAGGAAGAACCTAGATTTTGAAAATGACCATAAACCAGAGAACCCCTCACTTGTTTCACCAGGAACTTGACTTTAATGGTTTCTAGGTTGACATAGGGAAGAGCAAAATCTAATTTTTGGTTTCTGAAATTTTGCCAAAAGTGGGAACATTTTCGAAAACTTTTTCAATTTGAGGAAATGAGAGAGCCTCACATAGAGTGCTGGCGGGAGGTTTAGAAACAATTTGCTCCATGGAAAATGCAGACCTTACAACCAACCGGATGGCCATGACTATAATAATTCTGTTTGCGAAAAACACAAATGTGAGGACTTCAGCTAAAAAAAAACAAGGGCTTTTCTGCCACGTTTTGTAACCATAGTCCTTAGGAAGAACCTAGATTTTGAATATTACTGTAAGCCAGAGAACTCCTCACTTGCTTCACCAGGAACTTGACTTTGATGGTTTCTAGGTTGACATAAGGGAAGAGCAAAATCAAATATTTGGTTTCTAAAATGTTGGCAAAATTGGGAACATTTTAGTGAACTTTTTCAATATGAGGAAATTAGAGGGTCTCACATAGAGGGCTTTGCGGGAGATTTAGAAACTCTTTTCTTCATGGAAAATGCAGACGTTACAATCAACAGAATAGCCCATGACAATAATAATTCTGTTTGCGAAAAACACAAATGTGAGCACTTCAGCTAAATAAACTAGGGCTTTTCTGCCACGTTTTGGAACTATAGTCCTTAGGAAAAACCCAGACTTTGAATATTACTGTAAGCCAGAGAACTCCTAACTTGTTTCACCAGGAAATTGACCTTTATGGTTTCTAGGTTGACATAAGGGAAGAGCAAAATCAAATATTTGGTTTCTAAAATTTTGGCAAAATTGGAAACATTTTAGAGAACTTTTTCAATTTGAGGAAATGAGAGGGTCTCACATAGAGGGCTTTGCGGGAGATTTAGAAACTCTTTTCTTCATGGAAAATGCAGACGTTACAATCAACAGAATAGCCCATGACAATAATAATTCTGTTTGCGAAAAACACAAATGTGAGCCTTAGCTAAAATAAAAACTAGGGCTTTTCTGCCACGTTTTGGAACTATAGTCCTTAGGAAAAAACCCAGACTTTGAATATTACTGTAAGCCAGAGAACTCCTCACTTGTTTCACCAGGAACTTGATCTTTATGGTTTCTAGGTTGACATAAGGGAAGAGACAAAATCAAATTTTTTGGTTTCTAAAATTTTGGCAAAATTGGAAACATTTTGAGAACTTTTTCAATTGAGGAAATTAGAGGGTCTCACATAGAGGGATTTGCGGGAGGTTTAGAAACTCTTTTCTCCATGGAAAATGCAGATGTTACAACCAACGGATGGCCCATGACAATAATAATTCTGTTTACCAGTCACAGAAAATGAGATGACTTTAGCTAAAAAATAAAAGAGGGCTTTTGCCACGTTTTGTAACTATAGTCCTTAGGTAGAACCCAGACTTTGAAAATTACCGTAAGCCAGGAGAAGTCCTCACTTGTTTCACTAGGAACTTGACTTTATGGTTTCTAGTTGACATAAGGGAAGAGCAAAATCAAATTTTTGGTTTCTAAATTTTGGCAAAATTGGAACATTTTAGAGAACTTTTTCAATTTGAGGAAAGGGAGAGGGCTCAATAATGTTGGAAGAGAAGACCTGGCTCGTTACTGACATTCCAATTCTTCACAAAGGCGTTCAGTAGGAGTTGTGGTCAGGACTCTGTAGGAAGGACCTTGAAGTTTCTCCACACCAAACTGGTTCACACAAATGGGCCAGTTTCAAGTGTGCGGAGAGTTTAAAGTTTGGCGGCGGTTGCGCATAGCGTATCTTGTTTACGCTACCCCGCCCTAAATTAGCGAGGCAAATCGCTGTATTCACCAAGCTAAAGTTACCGCGGCGTAGTGTTAAATGGGTGGGTAAGCCCGGGTATTCAAATTGTGATGTGGTGGGCAGAGTGTTTATGGTAATACTTAAATAGGATGTTGCCATCTTTTTGGGGTGGTTTATCTTTACACCGGGAAAACGCCTCTTCACGTAAACGGCGCTAAATTCCACTGTGTGGCGGGCGTACGTTCGTTGAAAAGGCGAATCTCGCTGATTTCTACATATTCTAGGCGTAAATCAGCGGCGGAAAGCCCCTAGCGCACCATCTTAAAAATGCAGTTAAGATACAACGGCGTAAAACAATACGCCATCACCATATCTTAACTCTATCCCGGCGTATCTTGTTTTCTGAATACAGAAAAAAGAATATTATTACGCCGGCGCATCCTAACTTGTTTACAGGCGGCTTATCTTTTAAAGAGTTAAGCCGCGTAAAATTTCTACTGAATTTGGCAAATTGGTCTTTATAGAGCCTGGGCTTTGTACACAAGGGGAGGGGGGGGGAACACACAGTCATGGGCAAAACAAAACGGGTGACCCAAATGACAACGTTTCGGAGGCTGAAGGAACAAAGTTGCCCTAAACCAGCCTTCCGCCAACCTTTTAAGCCTGGAGGAACCTTAAAATAACTTCCAGGTCTCAAGGAGCCCACAAGGACTAACCAAACCAGTCAAAACTTGTCTTTATGGTCCACACTGGTCAAACCCCCATGTTGGGTGTTGGGTTGAGAAGACCTTATACAATGTAGGTTGAGGTCAGGGCTTCCGTACAGGACATTGAACATCCTCCACACCAAAACTGGTCACACCATGTCTTTATGGAGATTTGTTGGTTGAGAAGATCTAAACTCATTCAATTCATCCTAAAGGTGTTAAGTAGGATTGAGTTCAGGGCTCTGTACAGGACATGGAGGACCTCCATACCAAATTGGTCACACCATGTCTTTATGGAGCTGGCATTGTACACAGGGGGGGCACGTCATGCTGGGAACAGAAAAGAGTCTTCACCAAACTGTTACCATAAGGTTTGGTGGAGCAAAATTGTCTACATTGTCTTTGTTACTTTGCCGTCTTGGCCTTGCCGGAGGGAAGGGGACCCCATGAGCAGCACCAATTCAAAAACCACATTTCCTGCTGCTTGTACTGATATTATGTAGTGTATCGGTGATACTCCATGCTTTGGACTTTGCTTCTGGTCGGCAACCATCCTTCATTTCACCTACTCACCCTGAATTATTTTAGTTTGTAAGGGCTATAAAGACTTTTATGAATATCCAGTTGGTGCGTAGTAGTAAGAAGCCACATGAAAATGACTGCAAACATCATGGTCCATTGCCTGTTTTAGCAAAGAGCGTAACAAGCTATACTTTTTTTTTTTTTTTTAATCACCAGGACATGATCCCATTATGGTGGGAATGCTCTTTAATTGATGCATAATTATTTCATTTACAGATATTTAACCTATTGACTGTGTACACTGAAGCATTGCATTCAATCACATGTAACTCCCTCTGAAGGGTCAGCAGCAAAGACACTCATTTGTATGGAAACCATGCCTCAGACTTATTATCATCTCTCGGCCAGGAAATTACTGACCACAGTAGTGATGGAAGGAGACGGGAAACGGGGAAATGCCGATTTGTATGTAAATTGTGTTTACGGCGTTAGATTCCTCCAAAACAAATGTATATTTAAGTGCCAATTTGACATAAATATTGCCCAAAACTTCAGGAGGAGTACCGGCATCTGCTCCTTCAATGCAAGGGTTCACCCCCTTCACCACCCATTTGTGGACATCTGGACCATCACACTAATTACACAATACATCACTACATATAAACGCTAGGTGGACATATTCCACAACCATGGACATTAACCACCTAACCCCCGGACCGTTTGGCTGGCCAAAGACCAGAGCACTTTTTGCGATTCGGCTACTGACAATTGCGCGGTCGTGCGACGTGGCTCCCAAACAAAATTGATGTAACTTTTTTTCCCCACAAATAGAGCTTTCTTTTGGTGGTATTTGATCACCTCTGTGGTTTTTATTTTTTTTGCGCTATAAACAAAAATAGAGCGACAATTTTGAAAAAAAAAAAAAAAACAATGTTTGGCACAGACACCCTCCAAAATCTTGTGGAAAATCTTCCAAAAAGGGCCGAGGAAGTTATAGCCACAAAGGTGGTCAACACCATATTACTGGCCAATAGGTTGGATGTCCAACAGGCACATATAGGTGTAATGACCAGGTGAGGATGGGTGGAGGCTGTTATAGCCACAAAGGGGGCAAATCGATATTAAGGGCCTTGGATCTGGAATGGGAAATCCAGCAAGCTCATATAGGTGTGATGGTCAGGTATCCACAAAAGTTTTGCCATATTACTGACCATGGTTTTCAATGTCCAACAGGCACATATAGGGCAGATTCAGGTAGGACAGCGGTTCTTTATTTCGGAGTAACGTTAGTCATTTACGTTACTCCGCCGAAACTTTAGGAGCAAGTACTGTTATTCACAAAGCACTTGCTCCTAAAGTTGAGGCGGCGTAGCGAAAATGAGCCGGCGGAATTCAAATTGGGCGGGGTAGGGGGCGTGTATTATTTAAACTAGGCGCGATCCCGCGCGCGAACGTACTGCGCATGCGTCGACTGTCAGTGCGCATGCTCCTAATTCTGTCAGTGAACGTCAATGACGTCAATCCCCATTCACGGATGTTTTACGCAAACTACGCAAAAATGTTTAAATTTGACGCGATGACGACGCCCATACTTAACATAGGATACTCCACTAGGGGGCATGTGTTTTTCTTTACGCCGCGTATCGCTTACGGAAACGTCAGAAAGTCACTGCGTCGGGCCGAGTACGATCGTGAATTGCCGATTCTCGCTGATTAACATATTCTCGGCGTTAATCAGCAGGAACGCCCCGAGCGCCATTTTTAAAAATTGCAGTTCCGATACGACGGCGAAATACAATTACGCCGCTCGTATAGGAACTCCAACCCGGCGTTTCTTGTTTTCTGCTTACTGAAAACAGAAACGCCGGCTCAAAGTGAGAGTTATGCTGGTGTATCACTGATACTCCAGCCTAACTCTACCTGAATCTGGCCCATAGTTTGTAATGACCAGGTGAAGGTGGGTGGAGGCTGTTATAGCCACAAAGGTGGCAACTCAACATTAATGGCCTTGGACCTGGAATGGGAAATCCAGCAAGCTCATATAGGTGTGATGGTCAGGTGTCCACAAGTGTTTGGCCATATTAATGACCATGGTTTGGATGTCCAACAGGCACATATAGGTGTAATGACCAGATGAGGGTCATTACAAAGGGGGGGGGCAACTCAATATTAATGGCCTTGGATCTGAAATGGGTAATCCATCAAGCTCATATAGGTGTGAAGGTCAGGTCTCCACGAGCATTTGGCCATATTAATGACCATGGTTTGGATGTCCAACAGACACATATAGGTGTAATGACCAGGTTAAGGTGGGTGGAGGCTGTTATAGCCACAAAGGGGGCAACTCAATATTAATAGCCTTGGATCTGAAATGGGAAATCCAGCAAGCTCATAGGCAAGGCAGGACTTGAGTGGAGGTCTCTGTAGGGCTTGGTGGCTGTGCAGGAACTGGCAGGTACTAAGACCCAATTGGAGGAACCAGGCAGAAAGTCCAGGCTAGGTCGTGGGTCAAACACAGAAGACCAAGGTCATTTCAGACCATAGGCTGAGGTTCAAGGTTCAGGAGACAAGAGGCAAATCCGGGTCACAGGCAGAGGGTCAAGGCAGGGAGATAGGAGACAAATCTGGGTCACAGGCAGGGGGTCACGGTAAGGAATAGGAGACGAATCCAGGTCACAGGTAGAGGGTCAAGGCAAGGAGATAGGAGACAAATCCGGTTCACAGGCAGAGGGTCAAGGCAAGGAGATAGGAGACAAATCTGGGTCACAGGCAGAGGGTCAAGGCAAGGAGATAGGAGACAAATCCGGATCACAGGCAGAGGGTCAAGGCAAGGAGATAGGAGACAAATCCGGGTCACGGGCAGAGGGTCAAGGCAAGGACATAGGAGACAAATCTGGGTCACAGGCAGAGGGTCAAGGCAAGGAGATAGGAGACAAATACGGTTCACAGGCAGAGGGTCAAGGCAAGGAGATAGGAGACAAATCCGGTTCACAGGCAGAGGGTCAAGGCAAGGAGATAGGAGATAAATCTGGGTCACAGGCAGAGGGTCAAGGCAAGGAGATAGGAGACAAATCCGGATCACAGGCAAAGGGTCAAGGCAAAGAGATAGGAGACAAATCCGGATCACAGGCAGAGGGTCAAGGCAAGGAGATAGGAGACAAATCCGGTTCACAGGCAATGGGTCAAGGCAAGGAGATAGGAGACAAAAATCTGGGTCACAGGCAGGGGGTCAAGGCAAAGAGATAGGAGACAAATCTGGGTCACAGGCAGGGGGTCAAGGCAAGGAATAGGTGACAAATCCAGGTCACAGTGTCAAAACAGTATGTAGAGGGTTAAGGCAAGGAGATAGGAGACAAACCTGGGTCACAGGCAGATGGTCAAGGCAAGGAGATAGGAGACAAATCCGGTTTACAGGCAAAGGGTCAAACACTGGAGACAAGGAGCAGAGTGCGTTAAGCAGGCCAAGGGTCAGGTCCAGGAGAAGATCAGAGTAGTCGGGGTCAAACCGGGTCACAGCAAGTAATCAAAAGCAGGAAACAGGAACTAGTACACACAGGAAGCGGAAGACAAACCAGTGTTTTGTTTGGGCGCTTGAGCAGCCTTTATAGGCCAACCAGGAAGTCGCCTTGTGCGTGCACTAGTGCGCATGCTCGTGCACCGTTCAGTTGGAGCGCGAAACGTGTGCGTGCGTCGAAGCGCCGTTCCGCCATCGGCCGGGCTGAGACTGATTATTTCTCTGACGCCAGCGTTCGCCCATTTTGCGTCTATCTCCTTCACATTGACCGTCTTTGTGTATGGAAATTGTAGATACACTGCGAAGGACTTAGTCATGTAAAACAAATGTAGAACATGGCATCAACAGAAGCAGGTCATTGTCTCTATTTTTCTCCACATCAGACGCTAACGACGCTTGGAGACACGGAGAGAAGTGGCGCTCGGAGGAGGACACCCCCATTTAGTTGCCATGATTTTCACACATCTTACATTGTTAGGCTGCTCGTTAATTCCTCTGTGTTGTGCCCTGGGGGCTCTTAACTTCCTTCTTTGAAATGACTTTGTGGCGTGATGATGAGAACAATCAAGAGCAATCAGACTTAATGAAGATATTAACCAGAGCAGAGCGAGCCGGCCTCCCTCGGGAGTCTCCGCCGAAAAAAACCTTAAGGAGCATCGAGGGAAGAGAATAAGGAATTAGCTGTGATAATATTACAATAATTATCTGCCTACAAATAAAAAACCTCCGCGGCCCTCGGCACTGGGTGTACTTTCAGTGGTTGGATGCCGGGCCTGGAGGGTCAGACGGCAATATGGGCAATAAATAGAGAAGCAAATAATATTTACATGGTAAGGGAGTCTTATTGCCGGGTTAAAGGCAAACTCCAGCACTCCTCCCTGTTTCCTGCCCCCCCCCCCCCCCACCCCAAGACACTAAATTTGGTGCCGTGAGAAGACGATAGTCTTCATGAAGCCTTAATCCTCAATCCCTGAAGAAAGGGGGACTTTTCCCTCCTGAATCTTAACGATTGAACCCTTTTATTGCCACTCAGGAATAATGGAGCCCCTTACACAGCTTCAGGCATGGGCCCCTGGAGCAGAAGAGAACCAGGAAGGGGGGGGTGCTTCTGTCTGAAATAGAGAAGCCGGGGGGCTGTGGCAAATTGAGAAGCGGGAGGTAATTGAGAAGCGGTGGGCCCTTAAAAAAAAAAAAAAGAAAAGAAAAGGAAAGATATATATATATAAAAATAAGAGAGAGGAGGTAGCCACCCGGGGCCCTGGGGACCTCTGCAGACCTCTTTTTATATATTTTTTATCTATATATATATATATACATATATTTAAAAAAATATATAAAAAGAAATAGCAATAAAATGGGGGGTTGCCATCAATGACCCTGGGGACCTCCGGGCCCTTTAATAAAAAGAAAAAAGAAAAAAAAGAAACCTCTGTGCCCTTTAATAAAAAAATAAATACATTTAAATTTAAAAGAAATAAATAAAAAAAAGAGGAGTTGCCACCCGGGGGCCCTGGGGACCTCCGGACCCCCTTACAAAAAAAAAAGAAGGGGATTGCCATCCGGGCCCCTGGGGACCTCCAGGCCCCTTACAGGTGTACTGCCTGTACCCCCCTGATGGCGGCCCTGTTGCGCCACTGCTGGGGTGTTACTGCAGCCATTAAATTGCTTCCACACACCCTGTAGGGGGGGGGGCGACGACCATCAGTCCTCCTGTAGTGGGCCCGGGCACACAGGGGGGCCCAAACACCAGAGGGAAGGAGGGGCAATAAACAGGATGCCCTGTGCGGCTCTCTGCAGCAGCTGAAAACAAGTTTCTCTCCCTCCCGCCAACTTTAAGCTGCTGCCTCATCAGTGCCCATCAGGGCTGCCTTATCTGTGCAGTCTCACCAGTGCCCATCAGGGCACATCATTGTGGCCTCATCAGTGCACATTAATCCTGTCTTTCAGTTCTCATCAGTGCAGCCTATCAGTGCCCATCAGTGCCACCTATCAGTGCCCATCACTGGGCACAGTGCCCATCACTGGGCCTATCACTGGCAGTTGGGTAGAGAAGAGGGAGATAAATTAACGTCCTTTCGCTGATCCCCCCTTCCAGCTAATGACTCGGAAGTGACGTGTTTTCCTGGCTCCATGTGCACATCGGCTGACCCGGGACCGGCATGGGGGATGCAGCTGGGTATAGGAGAGGGAGATCAGTGAACATCCTTTAGCTGATCTCCTCTTCCTGGTAATGACCTGGAAGCGGCGTGTTTTCCTGGCTCCGTGTGCCCATCAGCTGACCAGGACTGGCACGAGGGATGCAGCTGGGCAGAGGAGAAGGAAATCAGTGAACATCCTTTTGCTGATCTCCACTTCCTGCTAATGACCCATAAACGGCATGTCTCTCGGGCTCCATCTGACCCGGGTGCGGCACGGGAGATGCAGCAGGTCAGAGGAGAGGGAGATTAGTGAATGTTCTTTTGCAGATCTCTCCTACCATCTAATGACCCATAAGCAACATGTTCTTGTGTGCCCATCGGCTGACCAGGACCAGCATGGTGGATACAGCAGGGCAGAGGAGAGGGAGACTACTGAACGTCCTTTCACTGATCTCCCCTTCCTGCTAATGACCCGGAAGTGACATAAAGAAGGTCACTTCCGGGTCTTGGTGTTACTGTAACTGTTACAGCTAGTATGGCCGGGCAGAAGCCAAGAAAGGAAAGTGCCGGGCAAGTGGAGGGGCATATCGGTGACAATTGGCACAGTGACAGTGGCGACAATGGGCACAGTGGCGACAATGGGCACAGTGGCAGTGGTATCAATTGGCACAGTGGCGAAAAATGGGGCGCAGTGGCGACATTTGGCACAGTGACAGTGGCATCAATTGGCACAGTGGTGAAAAATGGGCACAGTGGTGACAATGGGCACAGTGACAGTGGCATAAATTAGCACAGTGGCGAAAAATGGGCACAGTGGCGACAATTAAAGGGCACAGTGCCATCAATTGGCGACAATGGGCACAGTAGTAGTGGCATCAATTGGCACAATGGCGACAATGGACACAGTGGCGACAATGGACACAGTGGCGACAATTAAAGGGCACAGTGGCAAGTCAGTATGGCCGGGGAAGAAGCCAAGAAAGGTACGGTAAGTGCCGGGCAGAGGGGAGGGGCACAGCCAGGACAATTGGCACAGTGACAATGGCGACAATGGGCACAGTGGCAGTGGCATCAATTGCCACAGTGGCGACAGGAAACACAGTGGCGACAATTAAAGGGCACAGTGGCATCAATTGGCACAGTGGCGACAATTGATAGGCACAGTGGCTGCGTTCGATAGCATTGCACAGTGGCTGCGTTTAATGGCATGGCACATGATGGGCACAGTGAGGCTGCAATTTTTTTTTTGTTTGTTTTGTTTTTTTGTTTGTGCCCCCCCAAAAATGTTGAGCGCCAGCCGCCACAGGTCTAGAATAAGGTATCTATTGACAATGGAAATGTTTTGTTTAAAACTTCTGATTGGGGGGGGGGGGAGGGGGGGGAACAGGGGACGCAAACAATAAGCAGCCTAAACTTCATCTTTGTGGTAGAGGAGGCAGTTGTGCTTGGAGAAGAAGGCTTGGGACCGGCTGCTGTTGTTACTGGACAACATTCATCTGTAAATCTCGATTCCATCTTATCACAACAAGCAACACACTGAGCGCGCCGTACAGAACCTTTCATCAGACCCCCCACCCCCCCATCACTCAGGAAATAATCAGAGGGGGGTGACTCATTCCTGTAAATGTGGATTTAACCCTCCAACCATCGGAACGTCGCTCGGGAATTATCATAACCAAACTTTCTGAAAGATTTGCTTCCATAAATGACGGCTGTTCTGTCGGAATGAGTCACAATGCCGCTGTCCTTATTCTTATCTCAGCGTTAACCAGTGGCGTTCCGGCGAATGAGGTCATCGCACATATAGCAGAACCGGGAGCCTAAGCGGAAGCCTGGGGGCCCAATGGAGTGTTTTGTAGAGAGACGCTTTGTAGCCTCAATTTAAATGACTTACCTTATATCATCACTGGGTCTCTGTGCTTTTCTCTGTGCAATGTAGGCAAATCATCGCTGGTGGGAGGGGCCCCGAACATAGCTTCCCGAAAACATCAAAGCATCCTTTCCCGAAAATATCAAGTGCCATCATGCAAGCAGTGGGCTGGCCCTTGGGAGGAGTTATGCAAAAATCAAGGTGCCGTGATGGGTCAAGCTGCCCTCTCTTATGGGTCCCGTAGTCAAGCCTCCCTCTCTTATGGGTTCCCAGTCAAGCCTCCCTCTCTTATGGGTTCACAGTCAAGCCTCCCTCTCTTAACTATGGGACCCTTAAGAGAGAGAAGCTTGACTAGGGATACATAAGAGAGGGAGGTCTGGCAATGGGACCCATAGAAGAGGAAAGCTTGACTGGGGACCAATAAGAGAGGGAGGATTTATTATGGGACCCATAAGAGAGGGAGGCTTGACTGGGGACCCATAAGAGAGGGAGGCTTAACTATGGGACCCTTAAGCCTCCCTCTCTAATGGGTCCCCAGTCAAGCCTCCCTCTCTTATGGGTCCCATAATAAATCCTCCCTCTCTTATTGGTCCCCAGTCAAGCTTTCCTCTTCTATGGGTCCCATTGCCAGACCTCCTCTCTTATGTATCCCTAGTCAAGCTTCTCTCTTTATGGTTCCCCAGTCAAGCCTCTCTCTCTTATGGGTCCCACAGTCAGACCTCCCTCTTATGTATCACCAGTCAAGCCTCCCTCTCTTATGGGTCCCACAGTTAAACCTCCCTTTCTTTCGAGTCCCCAGTCAAGCCTCCCTTTCTTATTGGTCCCCAGTCAAGCTTTCCTCTCTAATGGGTCCAGCAGTCAAGCTTCCCTCTTTATGGGTCCCACAGTCAAGCCTCTCTCTCTTATGGGTCCCGCAGTCAGACCAACCTCTCTTATGGGTCCCCAGTTAAGCTTCACTCTCTTATTGGTCCCACAGTTAAGCCTCCCTAGCTTACGAGCCCCCAGTTAAGCCTCCCTCTCTTATTGGTCCCCAGTCAAGCTTTCCTCTCTTATGGGTCCAGCAGTCAAGCCTCCCTCTCTTATTGGTCCCCAGTCAAGCTTTCCTCTCTAATGGGTCCAGCAGTCAAGCTTCCCTCTTTATGGGTCCCACAGTCAAGCCTCTCTCTCTTATGGGTCCCACTGCCAGACCTCCCTCTCTTATGAATCCCCAGTCAAGCTTCCCTTTCTTATGGATCCCACAGTCAGACCTCCCTCTATTATGGGTCCAGGGTAAAGCTTCCCTCTCTTATGGGTCCCGCAGTTAGGCCTCCATCTTTTATGGGTCCAGAGTCAAGTTTCTTTTGCTTATAGGTCCTAAAGTCAAGTCTCCCTCTCTTATGGATCCAGCAGTAAAGCCTCCCTCTCTTATGGGTCCCACTCCCCAGTCATGCCTCCCTCACTTATGGGTCCCGCAGTCAAGTCTCCCTCTCTTATGGATCCAGCAGTAAAGCCTCCCTCTCTTATGGGTCCCACTCCCCAGTCATGCCTCCCTCACTTATGGGTCCCGCAGTCAAGTCTCCCTCTCTTATGGGCCCCCAGTCAACCTTCCCTCTCTTATTGGTCCCCAGTCAAGCTTTCCTCTCTTATGGGTCCCACTGCCAAATCTCCCTCTCTTATGTATCCCCAGTCAATCTTCCCTCTTTATGGATCCCACAGTTAAGCCTCCCTCTCTTAAAGGTCCCCAGTCAAGCCTCCCTCTCTTATTGGTCCCGCAGTTAAGCCTCCCTCTCTTACAAGTCCCCTGTCAAGCCTCCCTATCTTATTGGTCCCACAGTTAAGCCTCCCTCTCTTACAAGTCCCCAGTCAAGCCTCACTCTTTTATTGTCCCCAGTCAAGCGTACCTCTCTTATGGGTCCCGCAGTCAGACCAACCTCTCTTATTGGTCCCACAGTTAAGCCTCCCTCTCTTACGAGTCCCCAGTTAAGCCTCCCTCTCGTATTGGTCCCCAGTCAAGCTTTCCTCTCTTATGGGTCCAGCAGTCAAGCCTCCCTCTTCTATGGGTCCCACTGCCAAACCTTCCTCTCTTATGAATCCCAAAGAAAAGGAGAAAATCCCCCAGGGTGGGGCCTTAACGGTAAAAGTTCAATTAACAGGAGAAGTAGTAATAGTGGAAATAGTGTATTAAACAGTAAATACAAAATTAGTAATATTAAAACCAAAATTAATGGATAGGTGCGTGACTTGTCCACAGTGGTTCATTCGAGCCCTACGCATTTCGAGACCTTGTCCCTTCATCAGGGGACAAAGTCCGTGTGGAGTCACACCGTCACCAATTGTATAGACTCATGGCTGAGCTGGCAAGCATCCAGGCAGTGGCAAACGAAGCCCCTTAGCAGAAGAAAAAA
This sequence comes from Rana kukunoris, assembly GCA_029574335.1. Classification (NCBI taxonomy): domain Eukaryota; kingdom Metazoa; phylum Chordata; class Amphibia; order Anura; family Ranidae; genus Rana; species Rana kukunoris. Next base: position 38,332,246 of record CM056053.1, on the reverse strand, counting down.
CGGGGCACACAGTGCCATAGGGTCACCTCCCTTCCTCCAAGCAAGCCCAGGGGTGCCAAAATGAGGCACAAAGCGTTCCGCCCGACGAGGTTCCCGATGAGCGGTCGTAAAGCTCGTCGAGCCAAATTTCCTCATTGAACAACGAGGAAAAAGAGAGCATGCTCGTCGGAAGTGTACACACGACCGAGAACCTCGGCAGAATATGTCTCCCAGCGAGCTTCTCGCTGGATTCTGCCGAGAAGCTTGGTCAAGTGTACGGGGCCTTAACGTTAAAGCCCCACCATGGGGGATTTTCTCCTTTTCTATTCCATACAGGGGTGTAGGTAACGCATATAGGTCTCCTTTTTGATGTTATTTTGCCTCTTATGAATCCCCAGTCAAGCTTCCCTTTTTTATGAATCCCACAGTCAGACCTCCCTCTATTATGGGTCCATGGTAAAGCTTTCCTCTCTTATGGGTCCCACAGTTAAGCCTTCATCTTTTATGGGTCCAGAGTCAAGCTTCTCTCGCTTATGGGTCCTGAAGTTAAGTCTCCCTCTCTTATGGGTCCTACTCCCCAGTCATGCCTCCCTTACTTATCGGTCCCGCAGTCAAGTCTCCATCTCTTATGGGTCTTGCAGTCAAGTCTCCCTCTCTTACAGGCCCCCAGTCAAGCTTCCCTCTCTTATGGGTACCGCAGTCAAGTCTCCCTCTCTTATGGGTACCGCAGTCAAGTCTCCCTCTCTTATGGGTCTTGCAGTCAAGTCTCCCTCTCTTGTGGCTCTTGCAGTCAAGTCTCCCTCTCTTATGGGTCTTGCAGTCAAGTCTCCCTCTCTTACGGGCCCCCAGTCAAGCTTCCCTCTCTTATGGGTCCCGCAGTCAAGTCTCCCTCTCTTATGGGTCCCGCAGTCAAGTCTCCCTCTCTTATTGGTCTTGCAGTCAAGTCTCCCTCTCTTGTGGCTCTTGCAGTCAAGTCTCCCTCTCTTATGGGTCCCCAGTCAAGTCTCCCTCTCTTATGGGTCCCCAGTCAAGTCTCCCTCTCTTATGGGTCCCGCAGTCAAGTCTCCCTCTCTTATGGGTCCCCAGTCAAGCTTCCCTCTCTTATGGGTCCCCAGTCAAGTCTCCCTCTCTTATGGGTCCCCAGTCAAGCTTCCCTCTCTTATGGGTCCCCAGTCAAGTCTCCCTCTCCTATGGGTCCCCAGTCAAGTCTCCCTCTCTTATGGCTCTTGTAGTCAAGTCTCCCTCTCTTATGGGTCCCCAGTCAAGTCTCCCTCTCTTATGGGTCCCCAGTCAAGTCTCCCTCTCTTATGGGTCCCAGAGTGAAAGTGATGGGAAATCCAAAATTAGGGGAGACCTGTGGCCGGTGACACATGTTAGGGATGTTCTCTCACTTCCTGTTGCATCTGCAGGGCAGGAAGTCAAAGAAATACTCCCCCAACGGGACACAGGATAGCAAAACATAAACTGTTTTTTCTTTTTTCTTAATCCAAAGCTAAAATAAAGAAAGTTTGGCTATACAGAGACTTGAGGCAATGCTGTAATACAATCTCCGCTGTAGACTGACCTCAATTTCTTTTCCTCTGGTAGCGTGTATACACAAGTAATCTCCATCTTATCTCGCCTGCGCCCTGAATGTTCTCTCTGGTATTTGCATCAGTAGAGCTGTTTACTGGACTTCATTATCAGTCTCTGGCCTGTAATAACTCAGCGAGGAGGAGACGGCGATAGAGTAACACGGGAGATGTACATGGCGGGTTATCCTTTTACATTGGAATCAGAATCAGTCTAGAAGACCAATGAGAAACGATGGGCTCCCTGGTGTTGGGAAGTGCTTAACCTGGATGAATGTTCTGTAGCCCCCCCCATGCGGATGGATAATTTGGGCCCTTGGACACTGCCAAGGGCCCCATGCCACTAAGGGGCCCCATCAAGGTTGCCAGCCTCAGTAAAACCAGGGACAGTATGTAAAAATCTGTGTTTAGCTCTCCTGGGTAGTAATCTGCTAAGGCCAGATTGTATTTTTTTGTCACTTGGTTTCTTCCCATAAATTGAGGGTTGCTGCTGTTCCCACTGGGTGTCACTGGGACGCGGACGGAATCGGGCAACTGAGGAGCAGCGTTGGGAATCAGGGATCCGAGGAGCAGTGGGGATTGGCATCTGAGGAGCGGCAGCAGGGAGCTTTGTTCCAAGCATTGGCCTCTTCTCTCCTCACTTCCACAATGTGTCTCCTCCCCTCCTCCTAGGCGTCCAATAGGATCTCCTGTCCTTTCAGCCAATCGAGTAAAGGGTATCAGACCCTCTTTCCGATTCCTCCCACTGATACCAATGATGGGGCACTATTCCTCCCACTGATACCAATGATGGGACACTATTCCTCCCACTGATACCAATGATGGTAAACTATTCCTTCCACTGATACCAATGATCGGACACTATTCCTCCCACTGACACCAATGATGGGACACTATTCCCCCCACTGACATCAATGATGGGACACTATTCCTCCCACTGACACCAATGATGGGACACTATTCCCCCCACTGACACCAATGATGGGGCACTTTTCCTTCCACTGATGCAATGGGGACACTTTTCCTTCCACTGATGCAATGGGGACACTTATTGTTCCCGCTGACAACAACAATGGGGCATGGCTTACTTATTGTTCCACTGACACCAACAATGGGCTTACTATTTCCTTCCACTAACACCAACAATGGGCCACTATTCCTTCCACTAAAACAAACAATGGGGGCACTATTTCTCTCCCTGACACCAATGAAGGGACACTATTCCTTCCACTGACACCAACGATTGGTCACTATTCCTCCCACTGACACCAAAGATGAGGCACTCTTCCTCCCACTGACACCAGCAATGGGCCACTATTGCACCCACTGACACAAATGATGTGGCACTATTGCTTTCACTGACACCAACGATTGGTCACTATTCCTCCCTCTGACACCAAAGATAAGCCACTATTCCTCCCACTGACACCAGCAATGGGCCACTATTGCTCCCACAGACACCAACGATTGGTCACTATTCCTCCCTCTGACACAAATGATGTGGCACTATTTCTCCCACTGACACCAAAAATGGGCCACTATTGATCTTTTATTAAAAAGAATCAAGCAACCAATTTTATACAAAAGTAAAAAACATAACTATAGAACAAAACTTCAAAACATAAATCCAAGGAATACACATCCAGGGTCAGAATATATACAATATATACACTATACACAATATATACAATATATACACTATACACCACCACCAAAACATTACTACAAAACTATTTACACAAAGCAGCAGAGAGGGCCTAAGAGGCACAACCCGTCACCTATGTACGCAGCCATCTATCAAAAATGTATCAAAAAAAAAAAAAAAAAAAAAAATAATAATAATCTAGGGTGATAAGAGACAGACAGCCACACCCGGGAAAGAGACTCCTGGCAGTCAGGGAGGCCTGAAACCCCTCCACGCCTTCAGCCAAGCCCCCTGACCCCACTTGTCTCTCTCAAGCCCCCGAATCTTCCCCACCTCATGCACAATGTCATACACCACCACCTCAACAGGAAGGATTTTTTGCCGAATGCTGACCTGACACCGTGCGTTCCAGGTGAAATAACGGACCACTAGGCTAACTAAAAAAAGTGTATCCAAACAAAAACCTCCACCGGTACTGAATGCTCCGTACACCCACTCAGCATAACCCAGCCTGGAGAGGAAAGGAACACCGAGCGCCCGCCCCACCTGTCTGTACACTTCTATGTTAAAGGGGCAACGAAGCAGAAAATGGTCCATAGTCTCCTCCTCATCTGCACACTCCTCCCGAGGACAGCTACGATCCATCGAACTGCGAAATTTCAAATTGCCCCTAACATAGAGCTTCCCATGGAAGCACAACCAGGCCAGATCCCGAAATTTAGGAGGTATTCTATCCAAATTAATCAGCCTCAACCCCGCCCTCAAAACTGGGCCTGGGCAATCCCTTAAGGCCAGTGGGTCATGAAAGACTTCGCTCAAGACTCGACTCATAAGGTCTTTCCTCGGAACCGATCTGAGATCTTCAGCCGACAATCGCCACTGCCGCAGTAACTTCAGGCACGGAGCTACATAGGCTGGCAGCTGACCACGATGACCCCTGCGATTCTTCACTTGGCCACCTTCTTCCCAAAGTCGTAGAAAAGGCCTAAACCAAGATCTAAATATGCCTGCCCATCCAGGAGGTTCCACTGCAAGCATACTACCAATATTAAACTTGAGAAATAACAGTGAAAAGAAAAGAACTGGGTTGACCATACCTAAGCCACCCTCCATCCTGGATAGGTAGGTGACATTCCTCTTGATGGGGTTCAGTCTGTTCCCCCACAGCATCTGGAAGAACACACTACTGACCCTAGCATAGAGAGACACTGGCAAGATGCAGACAAAGCTGACATACAAGAAGATCGGAATCAGGTAGGTCTTAATCAGATCAACCCTTTCCCTCATAGATAACTTCCATCTCTTCCAGTTGACCACCTTAGCATTGGCAATTTCCAGTCTGCCTTCCCAGTTTTTGAGGCCATAATCGCCGGGTCCAAATTCAATGCCTAGTATCTTAATTCTTTCCTGGGGCACTGGAAAGGTGTCCGGGAGATCAAACCCCTCACCTTCCTTTCCCATCCAGAAAACTTCGCTCTTTTCCTGATTGATCTTGGAGCCTGATGCTTCAGAATACCGTGATGTCAGAGAGACCACCTCCTCCGCCTCATCCGTCCCAGTGACAATCACCGATACATCATCCGCATAAGCAACAACCCTCAATGGCGGCTCACCCGGGAGCCCCACTGGTACCCCACACAACATGCCGCTCTCTAGCCTCCTGATGAAGGGGTCGATTGCAAACACATAGAGCAGGGGACTCAGGGGACAACCCTGGCGCACCCCGGAGCCAACCTCAAAGGACTGCCCAACCCAACCATTAACTAGAGGGAAGCTTTCTGCCCCCTTATACAAGACTTTCAGCCAATCAACAAAACCACCCGGCAGACCGTACTTACTAAGGAGCAACCACAGGTACTCATGGTTAACACGATCAAAAGCCTTTGCCTGATCCAATGTCAGCAAATACTTTCCCCAGCCTGCAGCCCTGCACCGCTCCAAGGCCTCCCGGACAGCTAACACCGCTGTGAAGGTGCTCCTACCCTGGACCGAACAGTGCTGATGGCGAGAAAGCAAAGACTCTGCTACTGACGACAGGCGCCAGAAAAATATCTTCGCCAGTATCTTTCTATCGACATTAAGAAGGCTGATGGGGCGCCAATTCTCAATCATCGAAGGATCTTTACCCTTTGACAGAAGAATCACAGCCGAGTGCCTCATGGAAGGGGGAAGCACCCCCTCAACGAGACAACTGTTAAAAACCTCTACCAAATGTGGGGCCAGAATAGACTTAAAGGCTTTGTAAAACTCAGCCGTCAAGCCATCCGGTCCGGGTGACTTTTTGATGGCAAGCTGTTCAATTGCCCTCATCACCTCTTCAACTGTGATCTCCTCTGTCAAATTCATCAATGGAACATCTCCACCATTTAGACCTGGAGTAGAGTCCAAAAAGCTTTCCATCTTGTCACGGTCAAGCTCTTTCCTCCCAAGAAGGTCGGCATAAAAGGACCTCACGACCTCCAGAATCCCTGACCTGGACTTTGTCACGGAACCTGTACTGTCCTTAAGGCCAACGACCGCTTTAACAGCTACACCTTGTTTGCAGTTCTGGTAAGGGTCAGGCGAGTGGTACTTCCCATAGTCCCTCTCCAGAACCAAAGAGGCATGCCGGTCATATTGACACTTCCTGAGGAGGAGTTTCACTTCGGAGATTGCCCCAGGATCTCCTCCTCTCGAGACAAGAATATCCAGCTTCCTCCGCAAACGTTGGTAGGTCATGTATTTATTAAACTGTTTTCTATTGGCTAGGCCCCTGAAGAATCCAGCGGTCCTCTTTTTGGTCAGCTCCCACCACTCAGCCTTGCTGCTACAAAAGTCCAGAATGGTCACCTGTGCCTGAAAGAATTCCTCAAAGGATTGTCTAACATGTTCTTCCTTGAGTAGAGTCGAATTCAATCTCCAGATACCCTTTCCCCTCTGAGGGGCGTCTGAAGCATTCAGGGCCACAGATAGCATACAGTGATCAGAGAACTCTACTGCCTGCACCACTGGGGGTGAGAAAGCAGAGGCCTCCTTCAAAAAAAACCTGTCTATCCTACTCTGACTATTACCACGATGAAAGGTGAACCCCGTGTCATCCGGGAGGTGCTTAATGTGCACATCCACAAGACCAGCATCCCTAACCATACTATTTAGAAAAACGCTATCATATCCCAGCCGGTCCTTGAAGTCCTTCCTGTCCTTGGGCCTAGTTACTGTATTAAAGTCACCTCCAAAGACCACTTGCCGGGATGTAAAAAGAAATGGCTTGATCCTTGTAAAAAGGCATTTCCTGTCCCACTTTGTGTGCGGTCCATAAATATTAATTAGGCGCAGGTCCTGCCCTCCCACAAGGACGTCTAAGACCATACATCTCCCAATCTCCACCTCAATGACCCGCCGGACAGTTACCATGCCGGTTTTAAACAACACCGCCACACCGCCGTAAGGCTCGGCCGCAAGAGACCAGTAAGATGGACCATACCTCCACTCTCTCTTGGCCATATGAATATCTGCCAAGGAGGTGAGCCTAGTCTCTTGCAAAAATAAAATTTCAGCATCTAATTGGCTGAACAAAAATAAGGCCATAGAACGAGCTCTCACTGACTTAATGCTGGCGACATTAATTGTCGCCACTTTTAACGGAGGGGGAACCGCCATTTGGGTTATTGGGTGGATTGCTTCTTAGCTCCCCTCTGCTGCTCATCACCAGAAGCCTCTCTTTTTCTTGAGGCCGCCTCAAAATCCATATCTGAATCGGAGATTAGCTCTGAAGAAGAGCCAGATGATGAAATGTCCCAACTAGAGGACCTATGACGGTGGGAGACAGGCACCGGAGCTTCCTGTTCCCGCTCCGTCCTCACCACCTGCTTCTTCCGTTTTCCAACCTTCCTTCTCTCTTCCAAATACTTGAGGTCGGCCTCAAAGATGCCTTCATCTCTGTTTTTTTTCTTTAAAGTCTTCCCAGAAGACTTTGTCATAGAGGAGGAAGCGACCTTCTCAGTACCCACTACCACTCCTGATGGGGGGGGTAAATCAGACGTAGGAGGGGTAGACTCCTGGGGGGTAACTGACAAGGGGGGCACAGACTTAGAGGGTTCTGACACAAGAGGAGTGGGTACAGTAGGCTGGGGGGACACAGAGACAGATACAGAAGGAGAACTTACAGACACAGGGGGGGTGGCCACAGGAACTGGGGAGGCATCCTGAGCAGGACCAGGGGGGTCGGTCACAGCAGTGGAGGATGGTACACTAGGGGCCTCACCCTCCATCCTGTCCAGCCTTGACATCTCATCCACTACCTCCTTCTCCATATTGTGCCAGGCCTCAGGGCATCTGCTGTAGGGGTGGCCAAAACGCAGACACAGGTTGCACCTGATCTTCTGGTCGCAGTCCTTGGCCACATGACCCTGACCCCGACACACTGAGCATATCAAGGCCGAACAGGAGGAGCTAAGGTGGCCCCTCTCTCCACAGCGGTGGCACAGCTTCGGCTGACCAGGGTAGAACACGGTCATCCTATCCCTCCCTATGAAAGCCGAGGAGGGCAGGTGACGGACAACATTCCCATCCCTGGCCAACCTGACTGTTACCGACCATCCCCCAGTCCAGATGTTACGCTCATCAAGGATTTTATTAGGTTTGGTCAAAACCTCCCCATAGTTCCTCAACCAAACCTCCAGATCCCGGGCAGGGACGCTCTCATTGGTGAGAATGATAGTGATCTTTTTCACCGTCGATCGCTGCGAAATCGCAACTGGGGCCAGACTTTCCCATTCGGGTCTTGACCTGCACCGGGCCTCATATCTCTCCCAGAACAGGTCAAGACCCTCTGGCTTGGTGAAGCTGACTATATAATCCCGCGTCCCTGACACATGTATAAAAGCATAGAGATCGTTAACCCCAAAACCCATCTCCAGGATTAAATCCACCACTGCACGCCTTGCAGGGGGGACTGCACCTCCTTCCCACTTCAAGATGACGACATTTCGTCTGGGACCCCCAGCAGAAGCCAGAGACCCCAGACCAGATCCCGGGGTGCTGAAGGTGGTAGCCCGCAGAGGAAAACCCTGCTTGGGGGCAGAGCTGCCAGGGGCAGAGCGCACCACCTGAGCAAAGGAAGGTTTGTCCGGGCCAATGCCCCACACTGAAGTCACATTTTCATCAGGAACAGTCACTGTTGCTGCTGCAGTACCAGCTGTCTCCTGATGCTGCACTGTAGAGCCCTCAGCAGCAGTGGGGCAATCAGCTCTGGTCTCAGCAGCAGGGGGGTTAATGGGTTCTGCTGGGACTTGCAGTTCCTTCACAGGAATGTCATTTTTTAAATGTGTCTCTTGCTGCATTGCAGCCTCAGCAGTCACATCATTGCTGCAAACAGACTTATTATTGGGCACAGTCACAGATGGAACATACACAGTCTTATCCACAACACGTGGCTTAGCTGGCTTCACTCTATCAGGTACATCATCAGTTATGTCCTCCTCATTAAAAACCATCTGATCCCCCCGCACAGGAGACTCCATTCCCTGGATCACCCTCAGCATGCCTCCTGAGTCCTGTGAAGGCATGGGGGTGCTTACCTCTCCTTGGGGGGTCAGGGGATCAGAAACGGGGGTCTCCTCCTCCTCCACCTCCATCTTTGTCACCTTCGCAAACCTCCTCTCGTTGGAGAACTTCTCTTTAAAGGGGCCATCCCTTCCTTCCATAATGGCCACGATGGTTTCCTGGTGGTCCACACGGACCTTGGCCAATTGGATCTCTGGATCCATGGATCCGCGTTTCAGGCTATGTAAGCCTTCACGTTGCTTTCTCAGGCGCTTCAGCTCCGCACGTAGCTTGTAAAGCTTATCCCTCTCCCTGTTCAGGACTTTTATCCCGGCCACCACTCGCTCCCGGATGGCCGCCGATCCTTCATCCCCACCAGGGGCAGAGAGATCACCAGCTGAGGCTTGTAGAGAGGCAGGCATGCCAGCAGATGAACCAGGAGGTGGCTGAGAACCTCCAGCAGGGGAGGCCCCGCCGCCCTCCATGGCTTCCCCAGAAAGGGGCCAGGAGAGCTGGGATAGATTTTCAGGCGACTCCCTTCTCACACGGATCTCAGGGAGCAGCTCAGACACACCCTCCTCCTCACACACCTGTGCTCCAATGGTGGGTGGGCCACTATTGCTCCTACTGACACCAATGATGGAGCACTATTCTTTCCACTGACACCAGTGATGGGGCACTATTCTTACACTGACACCAACAATGAGGTACTATTCCTTCCTTTTGACCCCCAATGCCAAAGATGCATCGTTTACTCCTGCTGACGGCAGAAAAATTTCAACTCCCCATGGCCAAAGTCCAGCCCCTCTAAAGCAGGGGTTTCAAACTGTCTGCCCTCCATCTGTTGCGAAACTACAAGTCCCATCATGCCTCTGGCTGTGGGAGTCATGCTTGTAACTGTCAGCCCTGCAATGCCTCATGGGACTTGTAGTTTCACAGCTGGAGGACCGCCAGTTTGAGACCCCCTGCTCTTAAGCCTGAAGGACAGTAAACTGGCCCTTTGTTTACAAATTTTGGAGACTGCTGGTCTAGTCGGCTGATTGAGATTTCCAGAAAGACTCCACAATGACAGGAAATCAGCCCTTCTGGGTAAAATGATACCCAACTACTGAACCCTGAAGATCAAGAAGTTGGCTGCCTAGGATTCCGGGTGCAGGGGTCACAAATACTTTGTAAACCTGTCGCAGGGACCTTATTGGGGAAGCTTGGTTTGCATTTTAGAGCTTGTTCACACAGGAGGACGGAGGGCAGGGGGGCAGTAAAAGCAGGTGGCCAAGCTTTTACCATCCTCCGACTGCCCACCTAAGCTCAGAAATGAAGTCGCTTAAGGCTGTACACAGAAAAAATTATTGCAATGCATGTAGTGGGTCACCATTTTAAGGGCTGAAACAGATAGTAAGAAGGCAACATATTGCGGATAGATCCCCAAACCAACCCTCTAGGACCCTCCCTGACATTTTTGAGTGAGGACACTAGTTCTGAGGGCCTGGGGGGGGGGGGGCGGGGAGGGGGCAATGGATTGCCTTAATTCACTTAGAAAATAGTCTGATAGTCTGGGGCTGCATGAGTGCTGCCGACACTGGGGAGCTACAGATCATTGAGGGAACCATGAATGCCAACATGTACTGTGACATACTGAAGCAGATAATGATCCCCTCCATTCGGAGACTGGGCCGCAGGGCAGTATTCCAACATGATTACGACCCCAAACACACCTCCAAGACGACCACTGCCTTGCTAATGAAGCTGAGGGTAAAGGTGATGGACTGGCCAAGCATGTCTCCAGACCTAAACCCTATTTAAGCGTCTGTGGGACATCCTCAAACGGAAGGTGGAGGAGCGCAAGGTCTCTAAAATCCACCAGCTCTGTGACGTCATCATGGAGGAGTGGAAGAGGACTCCAGTGGCAACCTGTGAATCTCTGGTGAACTCCATGCCCAAGACGGTTAGGGCAGTGCTGGAAAATAATGGTGGCCACACAAAATATTGACACTTTAGGCCCAATTTGGACATTTTCACTTAGGAGTGTACTCACTTTTGTTGCCAGCGGTTTAGACATTAATAGCTGTGTTTTGAGTTTTTTTGAGTGAACAGTAAATGTACACTGTTATACAAGCTGTACACTCACTACACAACATTGTAGCAAAGTGTCATTTCTTCAGTGTTGTCACATGAAAAGATAGAATAAAAAATTTACAAAAATGTGAGGGGTGTACCGACTTTTGTCTGATACTCTATATACTGTATAATATTGAATTAGCCCTGTATGTATCAAACAACTAATACATTTGATAGTCTTCATTGCTGTATGTAGATATTTTGCTTTGCAAACTTAAAACCTAAACTTACCAATTCAAACCTAAACATGGGAAATCACTTTTAGCACAAGAAGCAGATGACTATTTGTATTGTAGTTGTGTGTTGTTTATACATTTACACTCTGAAATGTGCTCTGTGTGTTTTTCAGCCGGGGAACTCAAAATAAATGCAATTATTTTACAAGATTTTTTTTTTTCATGTTAATAGCCTCTTTCTTTTTTTCCATTTTAGCAAATTATTTTAGCAACCTTTTGAACATCTGGTATCAGGAGATGCGGCGTTGCAGCTGTTATAGTACTATAAAAAAAAAAATTGCTGCCACCATTATTTTTAGATAATTCCATCACACATTAATCATACACGGTTCATTAAAGGGGAACACACTGATGATTTTACAACTTATTGGTAGATATAAAAGAAATGTGTTGTGGCTGGATTCGTACCCGAGTGTTTTTACTGAAGTGCACAATAATGTGGGGCATAGTTCCTGAGACAATCCACGGATACCAATGATGAGGCACCATTTCTCCTATTGGTACAAATGACGGGGCACCACTCCTTCTACTGATGCCAATGATGGGGCACAGTTCCTCCCACTGATATCAAGGATGGGGCATTATTCCCCTATTAATATCAACAATGGGGCACCATTCCTCCTACTGATGCCAATGATGGGGCACTATTACGTCCACTGATACCAATAATGGGGCACTGTTATTTCCACTGACACTTATGATGAGGCACTATTCCTGCTACTGATACCAGTGATGGGGCAACATTCCTCCTACTGATACCAATTATGGGACACTGTTCCTCCCACTGATATCAAGGGTGGGGCACTATCCCCTATTGATATTAATGATGGTGCACTATTTCTCCCACTGACACCAATAATGGGACACTGATTCCCCCATTAATACCTGCTACTGATGGGACACCATTTCTTCCACTGATTCCAATGACGGGGCACTGTTCTTCTCACTAATACCAATAATGGGGCATTACCCGTGGTACCGATATCAGTGACGGGGCACCATTTCTCCTATCCTACTGATACCAATAGTGGGGCAATGTTCCTCACACTGATAACAATGAGGGGGTACATCCCTTCTACTATTGCCAATGATGGGGCACTATTCCTTCTACTGATACCAATGATGGGGCACTATTCCTCCCATTGACACCAATGACGGAGCACCATTCCTCCCTCTGATACCAATGATGAGGCACCGTTCCTCCCACTAATATCAAGGATGGGGCACTGTTCCCTCTATTGATTTCAATGAATGGGCACCATTCCTCCTACTGATGCCAATGATGGGGTACTATTCCTTCCACTGATATCAATGATGGGGTACTATTCCTCCCACTGACACTGATAATGAAGTACCTTTCCTCCCACTAACACCAATGATGGAGCACCATTCCTCCTACTAATGCCAATGATAGGGCACTCTTCCTCCCACTGATACCAATTATGGGGCACGATTCCTACCACTGACACTAATAATAGGGCACAATTTCTCCCAATGATACTAATAATGGGGCACTATTTTCCCCATTGATACCAATAATGGAGCACCATTCCTCCTACTGTTTTCAATAATGGGGCACTATTTTTCACACTGATACCAATGGTGGAGAAGTATTGCTTCTAATCAGAGGCGCTAGGAAAAAATTTCACTCTCACTGACCACCAAACCCAAGACATTATTTTACTCCCACTGGCCACAGTTTAGCAATGGTGCTCATAGAAAAATGAAGTTTAGGACAATCCATATAATTAATATGACCCAGGTACACAAAAAGCAAGCAAAACTAAATGAGGTAACAAATATAAACATGTCAAATATAACTCACTCCCACTTCCACATTTCTTGCCAAAGTAAGAACTGCAAAATATGCACCCCCAACATCCCCTCCCCCCGTATTCCTCGCTGTACCCCCTGGACTGGTAACTGTGTCTTTTTAAGCACTTACAATCGGAGACAGTTTGGAGATTTTTTTGCTAGATAATTATTTTTAACCCCCAAATATTATATATTTTTTTTGCAGAGGCCCTAGAAAATGGTGGGTGTTGCATATTTTTATGTCACACAATATTTGCGCAGTGTTTTTTTTAAATGCAAATTCTTTTTGGAAAAAATACACTTTAATGAATTTCAATGCACAAAAACTATAATATAATATCCAGTCTTGGCAAAATATAAAAGACGATGTTACGCAGAATAAATAGCATGTCACACTTTAAATTTGCGTACGGCGTGGAAAGACACCAAACTACGATACTTAAATATCTCCAAAGGTGTGAGATCCAACTTTTTGAGATGGGAATGAGGGATAACGATCAGAAAAAGTATGCAGACATAGGACACACACCCTTGCCACGCCCCCTTAAAAGAGAATTGTACAAAAAAAAAACAAGATTGGTTAAACCCACAAGTGCTGTTTTTTTTTTACCACTACTATTACTTTATTTGGGCTTTTGGAAATGACAAATGCAGCAATTTAGAAATCAGATGAAAGGTTTAGCGCTGGAAAACACTTTTTGAAAAATAAAAAGTGCATTTTATATACATCTTTATAAATCAGACCAAAATTAAAGGGGAGTTCCACCCACAATATCACTTTTTAAATATAAATACCCCTGTAATACACAAGTTTAATGTATCCCAGTAAAGTTAGTCTGTAAACTAAAGTTAGGTTGTTACAGCATTTAGATACTTTATAATCTAGAAATAGACCGTGGCCATCTTAAGTGTGGGCATCATGAAGCCAGACTGTATGACTTCCTGGATTTCAGCTTTGCATATCTCGCACATGCTCAGTGCTGCACAAGCAATGTAATAGGTTTCAGTCAGGTTTGCAAGGACTACTGGGAAACGATACCTTTCCCAGAAACCCTTGCAAATAGCCTTGTGACTTAATAGCCTAGGCTAATAAGGAGGAGGAAGTAATGAAGGACTACAAAATAAAGGTATTTACAAGCAACAAAATAAATAAAAATTGTCCATTCTGAACACTATGAGATTAGGGCATGCAGCACAGACAAACATAAAAAAATGGGTGGAACTCCACTTTAAGGACAAATGAGGAGAAATGAGAGGCAGAGGGACATTTCTCATGATCAAGGACAGTTGGGAGCTATGTGGGAGAGCCTGGTAAAGGTGGTATCCTTGGGAGGGGGGAACTTCTCCGTCCACGTTTACCTTGTAGGAACCCCTAGCTGAAAATGATACCAGGAATCATGGAAGCCGCAAACATGATCCTAGTTTAATTGCTTCAACTTTAGGCTAGGATGACCAGACATCCCCGGTTACCGGGACAGTCCCCGAATTGAAGACACTGTCTCCGGATTTGTCCCCGGATTGCAGTGGCATGGAGGGGGGCGTCTGGTACTCTTGCCCAAGGTGCAACATTTGGGGGGCACAAAATCATTACTCTGATCCCCCACGTGTGCTGTGTTGCCCCTCCACCCAGGGACTCCTGAAGTCCAGCCTGTTCCCCATGATGCCTCTGGTGCAAGCGGTCCATGTGTGAGAGAACAGCAGAGGGGAGGGGAGGGGTGGTGCAGAGCGTATGGTGGCTATTGGAGAAGCTCTTGCCAGGGGATACTGAGGAGCGGCTGGGTGTCGGGAACAGTGCTGGGGAGAGCCCTGCTCTGATAGATTATCATGGAGGCCATGGAGAGGTGAGCAAAATCAATCAATTTAACCTGTTCATGTAGGGGAGGGGGGTGTGAGTATTCAGTGTAGGAATCAGGTAGGTCAGTGTAGTGGTCAGTGTAGGAATCAGGTAGGTCAGTGTAGTTGTCAGTGTAGGAATCAGGTAGGACAGTGTAGTGGTCAGTGTAGGAATCAGGTAGGACAGTGTAGAGGTCAGTGTAGGAATCAGGTAGGACAGTGTAGTGGTCAGTGTAGGAATCAGGTAGGTCAGTGTAGGGGTAAGTGTAGGAATCAGGTAGGTCAGTGTAGTGGTCAGTGTAGATATCATGTAGGTCAGTGTAGTGGTCATTGTAGGAATCAGGTAGGAAAGTGTAGAGGTCAGTGTAGGAATCAGGTAGGACAGTGTAGTGGTCAGTGTAGGAATAAGGTAGGTCAGTGTAGTGGTCAGTGTAGATATCATGTAGCCCAGTGTAGTGGTCAGTGTAGGAATCAGGTAGGTCAGTGTAGTGGTCAGTGTAGGAATCGGGTAGGTCAGTGTAGTGGTCAGTATAGGAATCGGGTAGGTCAGTCTAGTGGTCAGTGTAGGAATCAGGTAGGTCAGTGTAGTGGTCAGTGTAGGAATCAGGTAGGACAGTGTAGTGGTCAGTGTAGGAATCAGGTAGGACAGTGTAGTGGTCAGTGTAGGAATCAGGTAGGACAGTGTAGAGGTCAGTGTAGGAATCAGGTAGGACAGTGTAGTGGTCAGAGTAGGAATCAGGTAGGTCAGTGTAGTGGTAAGTGTAAGAATCAGGTAGGTCAGTGTAGTGGTCAGTGTAGATATCATGTAGGTCAGTGTAGTGGTCATTGTAGGAATCAGGTAGGAAAGTGTAGAGGTCAGTGTGGGAAAAAGGTAGGACAGTGTAGTGGTCAGTGTAGGAATAAGGTAGGTCAGTGTAGTGGTCAGTGTAGATATCATGTAGCCCAGTGTAGTGGTCAGTGTAGGAATCAGGTAGGTCAGTGTAGTGGTCAGTGTAGGAATCGGGTAGGTCAGTGTAGTGGTCAGTGTAGGAATCGGGTAGGTCAGTCTAGTGGTCAGTGTAGGAATCAGGTAGATCAGTGTAGTGGTCAGTATAGGAATCAGGTAGGTCAGTGTAGTGGTCAGTGTAGGAATCAGGTAGGACAGTGTAGAGGTCAGTGTAGGAATCAGGTAGGACAGTGTAGAGGTCAGTGTAGGAATCAGGTAGGTCAGTGTAGTGGTGAGTGTAGGAATCAGGTAGGTCAGTGTAGTGATACGTGTAGGAATCAGGTAGGTCAGTGTAGTGGTAAGTGTAGGAATCAGGTAGGTAAGTGTAGTGGTCAGTGTAGGAATCAGGTGGGACAGTGTAGTGGTCAGTGTAGGAATCAGGTAGATCAGTGTAGTGGTCAGTATAGGAATCAGGTAGGTCAGTGTAGTGGTCAGTGTAGGAATCAGGTAGGACAATGTAGAGGTCAGTGTAGGAATCAGGTAGGACAATGTAGTGGTCAGTATAGGAATCAGGTAGGTCAGTGTAGTGGTCAGTGTAGGAATCAGGTAGGTCAGTGTAGTGGTCAGTGTAGGAATCAGGTAGGTCAGTGTAGTGGTCAGTATAGGAATCAGGTAGGTCAGTGTAGTGGTCAGTGTAGGAATCAGGTAGGTCAGTGTAGTGGTCAGTGTAGGAATCAGGTAGGTCAGTGTAGTGGTCAGTGTAGGAATCAGGTAGGTCAGTGTAGTGGTAAGTGTAGGAATCAGGTAGGTCAGTGTAGTGATCAGGTAGGTC
This sequence comes from Rana kukunoris, assembly GCA_029574335.1. Taxonomy (NCBI): domain Eukaryota; kingdom Metazoa; phylum Chordata; class Amphibia; order Anura; family Ranidae; genus Rana; species Rana kukunoris. The sequence continues at coordinate 38,315,769 of CM056053.1, read as the reverse complement.
AGTGTAGGAATCAAGTAGGTTAGTGCAGTGGTCAAGTAGGTCAGTGTAGGAATCAAGTTGGTCAGTACTACTGTACTATAGATAGGGACTCAGGGAGTGCTAAAAGTCTGGCATGGGGTTCAAATTTCTTGCTTTGTCCCGGGCGCTGACAATGCACGCTACACCACTGACGGCATGTATAACTTGAGGAAAATATGTGTAAAAAAAATGTCCCCGGATTTAATTAAAAAAAATGTGGTCACCTTACTTTAGGTCTTTTATAAAGGGCCTGAAGGACGGGAAGTGGTTACACTAAGCAGCTACAATATTTTTTCTAACAATGACTGTGGTTCCTCTTTAACCCCTTCAATTCCAGCCCATAGGGAAATGACGCTATGGTCATCCCCTCGCCGATGAGACTGGACGTTGCACAACGTCCGTGCCCGACGGCTGCGATTGCCGCCGGGGGCCCGCGATTTCCGGCAATCACGTCAGGAGTGTGGATCTGTGTGTGTAAACACACAGATCCACCTCCTGTCAGCGGTGAGGAGATCGATGTGTGTTCCCAGTACAGAGGAACACACATCGGTCTCCTCCCTGTGTGAGTCCCCCTCCCCCTACAGTTAGAACATACTTTAGGACACATTTTAACCCCTTCAGCGCCCCCTAGTGTTAACCCCTTCCCTGCCAGTCACATTTACACAGTAATTAGTGCAGTTTTATAGCAATAATCGCTGTGTAAATGTGAATGGTCCCAAAAACGTGTCAAAAGTGTCCGATATGTTCACCGCAATGTCACGGTCACAAAAAAAAAAACGCAGATCGCCGCCATTACTAGTAAAAAAAAAAAAATACCATAAATCTATCACCTATTTTGTAGATGCTATAACTTTTGCGCAAACCAATCAATATACGATTATTGCGTTTTTTTACCAAAAATACGTAGAAGAATACGTATCGGTCTAAACTGAGGGGAAAAAAAGTTTTTTAAAAAAAATATTGTGATATGTATTAAATAAAAAGAAAAAAATATTGTGTTTTTTTTAAAATTGTCGCTCTTCTTTTGTTTATAGCGCAAAAAAATAAAAACCGCAGAGATGATCAAATACCACTAAAAGAAATCTCTATTTGTGTGGGGAAAAAAAACATAACGATTTATTTGGGTACAGTGTTGCCTGACCGCGCAATTGTCATTCAAAGTGCAACAGCGCTGAAAACTAAAAATTGGTCTGGGCAGGAAGGGGGTGAAAATGCCCTGTATGGAAGGGTTAAGATAAGAGAGCAGTAACAGAGAGCAGTTGGCCCTACAGAGGGGTCACAAAATGAATTTCTCAATTTCTTTACAGGTATGATATTTTTAAATATTAGTGTCTCTTTCGTATATTGTAATTTCACACATTAGGCACAAAGGTCTTTTTATGTATTTTCCTTCCTAGCTTCCATAGAAAAACCGTCTGAGATCCCATTGACAGCCCGGTGCTGACTTATGTACGGGGTTATGAGTGACAAATGCCAAGGACTCACACAAAGCAACAGCGCTGTCATTTTATATATCAATGCAGCCCGCGTCCCCCAGTGCTATGAAATGCACGTCAGTCTTCACATAAACTTTGATATCCTCCACAGTCTGTCCATGGAAAACTGTAAGTAATGAAAGAGGAGGGAAAAAAAAGGACCGAGGACGGGATTAAAAAATGACACTTGATCCTTCACAGACCCTGTGCTGGAACAGTTTGAAAGTTGGCGTCCCACAGGCCCGGCCCGTAATCGGAGAAACAGTATTATTCTTGCCGATAGACAGAAACTTAGTGCCCCTCGTGACATCCTTCAATGTTCTCCGTGTCTCAGAAATTTTCCATTACTCTTGGCTGAATCTGTGCACTGAGGTTTGCTTTTTTTCCAGGAGAAAGAAGAGCACTAGCCAAGACGGAAAAAAAATCTATCTATAAAAATATATATTTATTTATTAATACAATATATATTACAAACATTTACATTAATATGGGGGGGGGGGGGGGGGGGGGTGAGAAAAAAAGCTAAAAATGAAAAAAAAAAATTATATACCATATACAAGATTTTTTTTTTATTGTCTTAATTTAAAGTGTTACTAAACCCAGGAGCCTGCATTCACTATATCTGGTCTCCCACAGTACACAAAGGGCCAGATTCATGAAGAGTTAGGCTGGCGGATCCAGTGATCCGCCAGCCTAACTGTCACTTTAAGCCGGCGTTTCTGTTTTCTATAACCAGAAAACAAGAAACGCCGGGTTGGAGATCCGATGCGATCGGCGTAATTGAATTTCGCCATCGCATCGTTACTTCAACTTAAAAATGGCGCCGGGGGCGTTCCCGCTGATTAACGCTGAAAAAATATGTTAATCAGCGGAAGTCGGAAATTCACGATCGTTTTCGGGCGCGACGCAGTGACTTTACGACGTTTCCGGAAGCGATACGCGGCATAAAGATAAAGCAGCCCCCTAGTGGAATATCCTATGTTAGGTATAGCCGTCGTCATCGCGTCGGAAAAAAAACAAATCGCGTCGTTTGCGTAAAACATTCATGAATGGGGATGTGACGTCATTGACGTTCACTGACAGAACTTGGAGCATGCGCACTGGGATGCATTGACACTCGACGCATGCGCAGTACGTTCGCCGCGGGATCGCGCATAGTTTGAATACTACACGCCCCGTACCCGCCCAATTTGAATTCCGCTGGCTCATTTGCGATGCGCTGCCGCAACTTTAGGAGCAAGTGCTTCATGAATAACAGCACTTGCTCCTAAAATTTCTGCAGCGTAACGTAAATGAGATGCGTTACTCCAGAGCAAAGATGCTCTGATCTACCTGAATCTGGCCCAAAATATGGGAATGCAATTATTTCAGTAAATTTAAAGGGGTTGTAAATACAAAAATGTTTTCCTTTTAAATTAAAGTCTGACAGTAGCTGATAAAGTAAAAAGTAATGTTTTGCATTATAACTAGTTTGATACTTGTTGAAATCGAGCTGTTTTATTCACCTCCGTCACTCCTGAATCGTTATTCTCACTGACTTCCTGGTTTGCGGTGCGCATTCATTCTTGCTACATCACAGCCTAATGGGAACTACAGTTCCCATTAGGCTTAGCCTCCATGCCTGTGAAGGATAAGAGAGCATCTTCACGCAGGGCTGTAGTCAAAGGGAGGGGGCGAGCACATTCTGCTTTCCACCATGCAAAACAGCTCAGGTGCTGGTGGAAAGCAAGAAGAGGAGAGACAGGAAATGGCATTTTCAAACCTGGATTACTGTATTTTAGAGGTCAAAAGGAAAAACGAGGTAAGTGATATTTAAATGCTCTAGCTTACAGCAATCAGTTGATCTAATAAAAAACGAACCTTTAGTGTTCCTTTAAACAACTAAATACCTTTTCTCATCAGCAGTATATAGCAGTCTTGTGACTTCTATCGGTGTCTGGTTAAAGCTTAAAGGAGGAGTTTTCATTCTCCTCTGACTCTCCCATGAGGCTGCAGGACCCCTGACCCTCTATCTGGACTGTGCTGATCACATGCACTCTCCCAAGAAAAAAAATAGCTTGCAATATACAAACCTTGGTTTGCAAGCATAATTCGTTCCAGAAACATGCTTGTAAACCAAAGCAGGGTATAAAAGAGAAGAGAGGCACCTCTAAGGCCGCGTACACACGATCGGTCCAGAGTGATGAAAATGGACTTAAGTGCAGTTTCATTGGTCCAAACCGACCGTGTGTATGGCCCATCGGTCTGTGGTCCGTCGGACCAAAGTTTTAAAACTTGCTTTAGGCTGCATTCACACCTAAGCGTAGACATTTTGTAGTGTTTTTTTCCCGCGATTTTGTACAGGTCATTGACACCAATGGAAAACACCCAAGCCGCCCAATTTGCACGTCAAAAAAGGGTCCGGGACTTGTTTGAGATTCAGGCGTTCGGCATTCGTTCGACGTTCGGCGTTTTGCAGTGGAGATGTGAACCATCTCCATAGAGAATCATGTTATTTTTCCCCTCTAGCGTCTTTGAGCGTCACACTTCAGGCGACAAAACGCTCAGGTGTGAATGCAGCCTTAAAATCGGACCAATGGACGCCTGACCATCGGTCCAAACCGATGGTTAGTACGCAAAAGCATCGGTCCAAAAACCCGCGCTTGCTCAGAATCAAGTCGACGCATTCTTGGAAGCATTGAACTTCATTTTTTTCAGCACGTCGTTGTGTTTTACGTCACCGCGTTCTGAAACGATCGGTTTTTAAACTGATGCTGTGTACGCACATCAGACCATCAGACCATCAGTCTGTGAACCGATGAAAACGGTCCGTCGGACCATTCTCATCGGGTTGGACCGATCGTGTGTAGCGGACTAAGTGTAGCAATATGTTACTAAATGTTGTACCTTCATTAAATGTAACCATATTGCTACACTTAGGCCACGTACACACGACTGGTCAAAACCGATGAAAACGGACTGAAGGTCCGTTTTCATCGGTCCAAACCGATCGTGTGTGGGCCCCATCGGTCAGTTATCCTTTGGTCAAGAAAAAAAAGAACTTGCTTTAAAATTTAACCGATGGACGCCTAACCGATGGGTCAAAACCGATCGTTAGTATGCAAAAGCATCCGTTAAAAAGCCGCGCATGCTCAGAATCAAGTCGACGCATGCTTGGAAGCATTGAACTTAGTTTTTTTTTTTTTCAGCACATCGTTGTGTTTTACGTCACCGCGTTCTGACACGATCGTTTTTTTAACCAATGGTATGTAGGCACATCAGACCATCAGTCAGCTTCATCGGTTAACTGATGAAAACGGTACTTCGGACCGTTCTCATCAGATGGACTGATCGTGTGTACACGGCCTTAGAGTCTCCTTTCTTCCCTTTTATACTCAGTTGTGACATGACACTACTTTTATATCAAGACATCGCTTGTATATCAAGGCAAAATGTATTTAAACATATTGCCCTCAAACCAAGGTTTTACTGTACACCAAACTGAGCATGTGTAGGGTGACACGTGTCCCGGATTGCCCGGGATAATCCCGCATTTTGCAGGTCTGTCCCGGGTTCCTTCATTCCAGGACAATACGGAAACCGCTCTGGTGGAGTGTGTCCAGACTGTCAAAGGGTATCGCAGTCCCTTTGCCGTGTACACCTTGAGGACGAGACTAACGGTCCACGAGGCAATCGTTTTTGCCGACGCCTTCATGCCTTTGTTTTTAACCTTGGGGAATTATAGACAACCTGGTAGAGTCCCTGAAGGATGCCGTAGCCTGCGGATGGCATCTCAAAGTGGAGGCAATGTCCAGCTCATAAAGAGAACCTGAGTCCTGTTCTGAAAATGTTGGAAGTACCCAAGTTTGATGATGTGACCTCGGGGCTAAATCCCCGTACAGTTCCATACTGTCAGGATAGAATATGATATGATTATAATCCGCTCCTAAGCTAGGGGCTCTGAAAATATGTCTGCCAAAAATAATGGCTATGAAGAAGGATAGCTGCATGGTTAGATTCCAAAGCGATGCTGACTCCGAAGAGGCAAGAGGTGGATTGGCTAAGGACTCTAGGATGATAGCAAGGTCCCGAGTGGAAAGATTTAGTTGGTTAAAAAAGGTTTAGTTGGTAGACGGCTTTGAAAAAATTGGATTATTAATGAATCCTCTGCCCATTCTAACTAGTTGCCGCTGAAATTGCCGCTACTTGCATCTTTGGTGTACTTAAGAAAGGCCTAGGCCTAAGCCTGCAAGGATTCCAGAATTTGAGAGGATGATGGAGAATCTGGATCGCAGTTTCTGACAATCTTGAAGGCCTAGAACGTGTTCCACACCTTGATTGTGATTGAACTGGATGGACTTGAGTCCCTTCTCAACCTGACCAACTATGCAACCCTATCATATATACTGTTTGTGGATGGCTTTCTTGCCCTGAGCAGAGTTGCGATAATTTTGTTGGGACACCCTAGGTATTGGAACCCTTCCCTTTCATCTGCCAGATGTGAATCCCAACCTGTCGGGATCTGGATGGGTACGACGTACTTTAGGACAGGAGAAAGGTATTATTGCAACCTTGACTGAAAGGCTGGGTATTCAGGAACATTACTGTGGAAAACCAAGGATGTCTTGGCCAGTGCGGTAGGACTGCTATCACCGTCATGGTTTCTACCATAAGGCTCAACAGGAGCTTTGGAATGAGAGGGCCTGGAGAGAAGGCATAGACTGGATTGCAGAGAGCACATCTACTTCTTCCACTTGGGGATGAGGAAGCCTCAAGATGAACTTTGAAAGCTTAGTATTAAATGCTGTTGCAAATAGGTCCATCTGGTCCACTCTCCAGTTGAAAACTTTCGGGGGCAGAAACCCTTTTTTTTTTTTTTTTGGAATCGACGAACCCCCGAGATAGGTGGTTGGCCCTAGAGTTGAGATGACTGGACAGATAGGCAGCTTTAAGGTCTTTAGATTCCTTTCTGCCCAAAGGATTATGGTTTCCAGTCCTCCCAGCGGGGACCTGCCGCACGTTCCTTCTTGTCGATGTCTATAAGACACTGCAGCCCTGTTGGCCGCTCGGAGATGATCTGGTTTGACTGTATCTCGAATTTCCAGGGCTGGCAATGCAAAAGGAAGACTGCCCAGCCCTCCAGGATATTTGGTACCAGGCATGTTGTATGGAAGGACCATCTTCCTTGCCCTGAGACCTGGATTTAGTGTGAGCCCCCACCTGCTGCACTGGTATCGGTAGTAGTTGTGAACCAGTTGACATATCCTGGTGGTTGTGATTTCATAAGCATGTGTTTCTTCATCCGCCAATGTAGACTCCTGAGCACCAGGGTGGTCAGGTGTATGGGTTGAGAGAGATACTAAATGATTCCGCAGCCTCTAAAACTCCAGCTGGAAATGTCTCAAATGCCAACACCGTAGTGATGCATGAGAACATCTGGCCTATCAGGCTTAGACAGCTTAATGCCCCCCCGGTAGGATGTCACACTGACTCCCTTCATCTGCCGAATAATGGATGTTACCTTTTGAGGCGGGAAGTATACTGCATCGTTCTGTTTGATTAATTGGGCTGGATCCTTCACCAGGAGACGAAGGTCACCCCCATAGTGGTATATTCAGGGCCCTAAGTCTCTTAGAGGGACTATGATGGCAATTAGGATCTTTGTAAGGACTTCGGGTGACATGCAGAGGCCGAATGGGAGGCTCAAAAATTGAAGATGTACATGCCTCACTGCAAACCTCCGATATTTCTGGAAAGGAGGGAGTACAGGAACATACAGGTAAGCATCCCGCAAGTCTATTGATAACATCCAATCCCCCAGTTGGATTAAGCGAATAATCATTTGCAGCGAGTCCATTTAGAATTTTCTAGGACGATTTAGCTTTTCAGGTCTATCACGGGTCTCCGACCTCCGTTTCTCTTGAGAACTAGAAACAGGGTGGAGTAAAAACAGAAAATCTTTCTGATAGAGATAGTGGAAACACTGTTTGCTGTTCCTGCAAGGAGAGAAGGAATCGCTGTAGTGCTTCCGATTTTCTGGGGGGAACTCGACACCCTCGTTGGAGAAAATAAGTCTTTGGAGGGGGGATTGTCTAGAGACGTCCAGAAGTAACCATATTTAACTGTGAAGACTACCCACGGATCCCTGCACTTTGTGCCCAGATCCTCGAGAAGTGCTTGAGTCTGGCCCCCACAAGGATCGCTTGGGATGACCCGGTGGCAAAAGGATTTAGCAGAATCCTGTGGGGTAGGGATGAGTCTCCGTCTACGGGACTTGAGGAGCGTGGACTGCGTGCTTCTCTAGCTTTGCCTAGAGGCTTTCTTCTGTCTGGACTGTCTGTAGTCTTTACTCTTGGAGTATTAGAAACTGGGTGTGAATGTCCTGGAGCACCTGATCGTCTGTCTTGGGGTAACAGACCTGATTTCCCCCCAGTAATGCGAGAGGTATCCTTATCCAATTTCTCCCCAAACAAGACTTTCCGTCAGAATGTATCTTGTACTAACTCCGTTTTGAGGCAATATCTGTTGACTATGGTTCCAGTCACAAGGCCCGTTTGGCCATAACTGTGTGGAGCATTGACCCAGGAGAACTTTGAAATAATATCAATTGCAGGTTCACCAATAAGATCTGCTGAGAGCTTTAGCTCATCTAAGGCCCTGGTGATGTCGCCCTTGGGATATCCAGTTGAATTGCCAACTCCATATCATCTGTCCAGGCGTATAGGGCGTTGGACATTGATGTCGGGACCCTCGCAAGTTTGCAAGCGTTGCCCACCATCTGGTGGGGGGTTGAGATCCATCCTTCTGTCTAGTGGATCCTTAACCACTTCCCGACTGCCCACCGCAGGTATACGTCGGCACTTTAGAGATGGATATCTCGGTAACGGCAGCAGCTGCTGCCACAACCGAGATATCCATCTCTTCTGTGGGCGGTCGGGTAAACGATAATGGCGGTGTCCGCGGCGGAATCGCCGCGAGATCGCCGTTATCGGTAGCGGAAGAGCGCCCCCCCCCCCTCCCGCTGCGCTCCCGCGCTCTCCGCCGCTTACCGGAGCCGTCGGTAGCGGCGGAGGCGATCGGGTGCGCTCGTCTGGTCAGCGGGGATGCGAGTGAGGGAAAAAATTTCCCTCGTCCATCCCCGTAGCTCTGCTGGGCGGAAGTGACGTCAAACGTCAGTTCCAAACAGCGTCTTAAAGAGACATTTTTTTTTAAATGTCATTTGAAAAATGACATTTAAAAATTTTTTTTTTTTTTTTTGCATTTTAGCCTAAATATGAGATCTGAGGTCTTTTTGACCCCAGATCTCATATTTAAGAGGACCTGTCATGCTTTTTTCTATTACAAGGGATGTTTACATTTCTTGTAATAGGAATAAAAGTGATAATTTTTTTATTTTTTTTATTTTAGTGTTAAAAATTGGTAAAATTAATACAAATAAATACGAAAACAAAAAAAAAATTTTTAAATCGCCCCGTCCCGACGAGCTCGCGCGCAGAAGCGAACGCATACGCGAGTAGCGCCCGCATATGAAAACGGTGTTCAAACCACACAAGTGAGGTATCGCCGCGATCGTTAGAGCGAGAGCAATAATTCTAGCCCTAGACCTCCTCTGTATCTCAAAAAATGCAACCTGTAGAATTTTTTAAACATCGCCTATCGAGATTTTTAAGGGTAAAAGTTTGACGCCATGCCACGAGCGGGCGCAATTTTTAAGCGTGACATGTTGGGTATCATTTTACTCGGCGTAACATTATCTTTCACAATATGTAAAAAAATTGGGCCAAATTTATTGTTGTCTTATTTTTTAATTTAAAAAAGTGAATTTTTTCCAAAAAAAGTGCGCTTGTAAGACCGCTGCGCAAATACGGTGTAACAAAAAGTATTGCAATGACTGCCATTTTATTCTCTAGAGTGTTAGAAAAAAAATATATATAATGTTTGGGGGTTTTAAGTAATTTTATAGCAAAAAAAAAATGTTTTAGTCTCGTAAACACCGAATCTGAAAAACAGGCCCGGGGCTAAAGTGGTTAAGTGAAGCCGAGTTTTACATGGGCAATGTGACGATCCTTACCAACCTTATCACGGCTTCATCAAGTGCCTTTCTGCCTTGCGGAATCGGTCTTTGAGGAGGTAAAACTTTCCCAGCCGAACAATGGAGAATTTTGTCTCTGTCTTTTTCCACTCTTCCTCAATCACACTCCTGATCTTGCCCATGAGAGGGAAAAAGGAAATCTGGAGGGAAAAGGTGGAAGCACGACTTAGATCTAGCCAATCTCTTGTTTTACCGCCTGCATATAAGGACCATGGTAAAGGCAAAACCAAAAGGTATCTAGGTCATCAGAGAGGACCCTGAGATAGCCTTGTCTTCCTGATGTTTAAAGGAAGAAGCAGGTGTCGGGCGAGGTTTCACCTAAAGATGGGCCCGGGAATTGGATACTTCCGCTGTTTCCTCCAGAGTAGGAGATGCTGGTTATTGCGGCGGCATTGTGGGGCCCAATTCCGCGAGGGAGTTTTTTACTGCGTTTTTTAGGTAGGTCCACCACTCGCAGGCTTCGGGCCTTCTATCCACGGGGCAATTTTGACAGATCAGATTGCCCGGAAGTGGGGTGGCTCCCCAGGACTGACAGTTCGGAGATCTAGGCTTCGGAGAGCATGAGTGACAGCGTTTATTTGGCCGATGATTTCCTGCCACTATGATCGCCATGCTTGGATGACCCGTCTCTACCGGAACTAGGATCGCCATAGTCCTCATGTCGCCTTGAGGTCTTCTTAGACGTCTTCTGGCGTACAGGGCTGAAAAGGTACCAGCCTCGGTGCACTCTTTTTTTTTTTTTTAAGTTCTGTAAGCTTACCTGGGCATAGGTCCTTACCTCAGCTGTAGAGTAGGATCTTGTACGGGCGGCGAATGGCTCATGCTGGGTGGCTTAGCAGAAGTAGCAGCCAAGAAAAGAATAGAGAAGAATCCGGTGGCCAGACCCAAATTTGGGAATTTACCTCTGAATAAATGGTGTGATTTTATTTATACATATATATATATATATATTTTTAAGTTCCCGGAAACACGAAAATATATGAATTTTATTTTATATGTGTGTATTTTTATTATTTTTTTTACCTATATTTCTTTCTCATTTCTTTTTTTTTTTTTTTTGTTATACATTTAAGTATACAAAAGAAACCTAAATAAACATATAATGCACATATCCCTTGTACTTTTTCAAAAAATATGTATATATATATATTTTATTTTTTATTTTTATTTTTACTTACCTGGAGAGAAGTGAGTGTTTCCCTGGATCTTCCGAGCCTGTAGTTCTTCCTGCAGCCTTTAGGTGTCTCCCTGAAGCCACTAGAGCAGGGATCCTCAAACTACGGCCCTCCAGCTGTTTTGGAACTACACATCCCATGAGGCATTGTAAAACTCTGACATTCACAGACATGACTAGGCATGATGGGAATTGTAGTTCCTGAACAACTGGAGGGCCGTAGTTTGAAGACCCATGCACTAGAGGGATCAGTCCTGTGCCTGACGCTCTGTGGGCGAAAAGCATCGCTCTGCCTCTAACCAAAATGGCCGCCGCGGCCTCCGGATCCACCGCGCATGCGCCGACCGACGGGACGAGAACGCGGAAGACGCGCACCGCCGACAAGTGCGTAGAGCACGACGCAGGACGCTGGAAGAAAATAAAATACTGGCGCTGAGCGACCGCGGCTCCTAAGAAGCTGGGAAAGTTACAGGGGACAAGGCAAGTAAAGAGGGGAAACAAATCAGAGGAGACCAGAGTAAAGGAAAGTTTGGGGGGACCTGGAATAACAAACAAAAAAAAAGAAACACAGGAATGGCTGCTACCTCTGTTGCCAAATCTGAGCACATGCCTAAACAATTGTGCAGATAAAGCTCTTAGTTAAGAGACAAACTGCTTGTCCCAAAAGATCCTACAGAAGGGACTCCCTACCTTATAAGTGCGTTTAGCTGCCCAAGAGAGGGGACCGCGTCCGGGAGAGGCTTGAACCCGGACGGAAGCTGCCGAATGCAGGAGGTAAGGACAGACGACCATAATTCACTGCCATGAGGTATGAGGAAAGAAAGGAGAATGCTGGGGCTGCACTAACCACTTATTTTATAATATTCACTAGTCCTGAGGGAGGAGCCAAGGCGGAGCTTGTCACAGGTATGTTGCCATGGAGGCACCAGGAAATGATGTTTCTGGGGGGTGGTCAGTACTGTTGTGGAAAATTCTATAAATGTATGTTGTCAGATGTCCCCCCAGTGTCAGTTTTGCTGTAATGCGCTCAGGTGAGCGTATTCACGCATACAGACGTTGGTGGAAGGCCATTGGCGCAACACCTTTTCATGGACAACAATTTGCGAGCTCCTTTTAGGGATGTTCATTTATGCCTCAGCAAGGAACTGGCCACTTCTTGTCGACTGCATTAAATGACTCCGAGTGGACAGATCTGCGTACATGAAAACTGTAGCATAACTATACAGATTTTATGGGTATCTGATCCATGATTTTAGTATGGTTGGCAAAGATGGCGACAGTTTGGCTTGCAGATGGCTTTGTTCTGAGCCATGCTTTCTAAAGCCTTTTGTTTTACAGAGCATGGCTCGGCACCCAGCTGTTTTGCACACCTCACTGCTAGCATTATTTTGAATCACATGTCTGTGATTGGTTCTTTTGAAAGTATACAAACATGTTTGATTGGCTGTTTTGTAAAGCCACCACCTTCTTTTGTTACTCTTATTGACACTATAAATAAATGGGAGCTAGCTGCTGCTAGGAGCAGAGTTGCTGGGGAGCGATGAAGGAGGACAGCTGTTGTAATGTCTCTTGATTGGTATGGATGAATGGCAGGGAATATATGGTGAGTAAATCTGTTAGCTTAAACATGGCATTATTTCATTTAAGATTGGGAATGTGCTTTACAGCACATGGCAAGATGGGGGTGTGCTTTGCAAACCCCCAGATTGCCATTACAGTACACGCTCAGTGTACAGAACAACTCTAGGTAACCACATTGCACTGAATTTACAGCAGCTGCAGATTAAAAATAAAAGGTAATTTTTAATAACATTCAATTACAATATGACTTGTGTCACAATTGTATAGAATATATTATTTTTCCTTTATTTGCTATTTTTTTTCCCACGAACGTGGAGTTACCCTTTGAATCAACCATCTTCAAAACATTCACATCTGAGAATTTAAAATTCCATGTTTTTATCAGCTGGTGGTAGAGGCATCTCATATCTCGCACATCATGGAGGCCGACGCTGTGAAGTGAAATTATTTTGAGTGATTTTTTTTTTCTTTTTTTCCTCTCTATCCTTATCTACCGTTAAACGCCATTTGATTCGGCTGAAAAGGCTTTCTTATTCTGGAGCTGTCGATAACCGCAGCGCCGTTCGCTTCATCTGAAACACCTCAGTGGGAGTGTGCCCACAGGTGAGCGTTCAGGCTTCCTGCGCTATTGAAGTGATATGTGTGCGAGTAGGCAAGCTTTCTGCTACACTAAGAACGGCTTTTTGGGACTGGAGGCCCGCTATTATACTTACTCTATACACTAATGATGAACGTTGTTAACACAAGAATGGTGCTGCCTAACAGCAGAAATTAGCACATAATAATATATACAATATATTGCCAAAAGTATTGGGACGCCTGCCTTTTACTCGCACATGAACTTTAATAGAATTCCAGTCTTGGTCCATAGGGTTCAATATTGAGTTGGCTCTCCCTTTGCAGCTATAACAACTTCAACTCTGGGAAGGCTGTCCACAAAGTTTAGGAGTGTCTATGGGAATGTTTAACCATTCTTCCAGAAGTGCATTTGTGAGGTCAGGCTCTAATGTGGTTAGCAGTATCTGTTCAAATTCATCCCAAAGGTGTTCTAGTGGGTTGAGGTCAGGACTGTGCAGGCCTGTCAAATTTCTCCACACCAAACTCATTCATCTATACTATATTGGCAAAAGTATTGGGCCACACCTCCAAATCATTTGGTGGAGGGGGGATTATTGAGTGGGGTTGTTTTTCAGGGGTTGGGCTTGGCCCCTTAGTGAAGGGAACTCTTAAAGTGTCAGCATACCAAGACATTTTGGACAATTTCATGCTCCCAACATTGAGGGAACAGTTTAGGGCAGGGGTCTCCAAACTTTTTAAACAAAGGGCCAGTTTATTGTCCTTTATACTTTAGGAGGGACAGATTGTGGCCAGCAGGGGTAAAACAAAATTGGCATCATTGAGAATAAATATGTCTTTAGGACAGGGGCGGATCCAGGGGGGGCAACAGGGAAATTGCCCCCCCCCCCACAGAAAATAAAACTGTCTCCAAGGCTTTCTCCCTCTGCCACCTCACCAGATTCACGTTACGAGGCATCATCTGAAGGGACTATTTTTCTGCTTCCCCCGACTCCCAGGTGGCCTAAGATATATTCTCCGGGCCCCATCAGTTCATTTAGAGGGGCCCAGTAGTGTCACTATAAGGGTGGGGATTGCGGTGACATCAGGACGGCTGCTACACCCCTGCAGAGTAGCAGCAAAACCGTGCGAGTGTTGCTTCACTTTCCTGTCAGGCGGAATGATCTCCACCCGACAGGAGCTTCCTAGTCCCGGCTGGTGTGATGTCATGATTCAGGCAAGAGTCAGGACCGGTAGCCAGAGCTCAGTGCACTGTCTGCAAGTGAGTAATCACGTAGCTCATTTACATAACAATGCCGTATTTAACACCTCCGTCTTTGATGTGTGAAGTGGTTAATGCTTTGGGGGAGGGGAGGGGGGGTTAAATAATTTACAATGCAAATTGTAATATAGCACATGGAGCCTGGAGGGGGTTATGTACTCACCTATGTATTATTGACCTGTGGCAATTAACCCCTTTGTGCTGCATTAATGACAGTCATTGGCACTATCAGTGTTAATTAACCCCCATGAAGGGGTTTATAAACATTGCCACTAATGCAGCACAAAGGGGTTAATTCATTATCACTGGTCAGTGAGTACATTAACCCCCTCCACGTGCCATATTACAATTACCAATCATTATCATTATGATCATCACACAGTACAGGTGCATTGAGCCACAGCACCTGTATTGTGTGATTATCATGATAATAATGATTATATAGAATGACAGAAAAATGTATCTTTAGGCTTCATTCACACAGGGCATGCTGCAGACATGCATCTAACACGTAGAGCTGTCTTTTACTGGCTTGGGGATGTTTAAAGTGTTACATGCATCCCAATGCCGGCATCCCATTTATTTCTACTGAGACACACAGCCGCTATATCCCAATATGTCATGCGTGCGGGTCCCAGAATGCATGCAGGGTGCGTTTAGGGACCTGCACCAGCATGTCATTTTGGGATAAAGCGGTTGTGTGTCTCAGTAGGTGTAAATGGGATACCGGCATTGTGATCAGATGCGCATGTAACACTTTAAAACAGTGTCACTGTTTTCAACAAGGTTAGGACTGTATGATACGTTAAGCCCTGGTTCACACTGGGCTGCGGGAGTGAAGCCGTGCGAGTTCAGATTTCGCTCGATTTCACTCCCGCTGGCAGTCCCGATTTCAGCTGCGATTTGAGAGACATCTGTGCAGGCTTCTGCACAGATGTCAATGTAAATCGGTGCAATGCCGCAGATGCAGCGTCGCGCCGATTGGGACAGTGCCATTGCCGGCAATTTGCGGCAAAATCCGCTGTTTTGACATGCGATTTGACATGCCAAATCGCATGTCAAAACGCACCAGTGTGAACCAGGGCTAAATATGTTAAATACAGTTTTGTAAGCAACACCTTATTTTCCGGGAGTGTCCCTCCCGAAACTAGGCTCTGGATCCGCCCCTGCTTCAGGATTGGTGGTCAATAGGAGGGGTAGTGCCCCTACTAATAGGAGGAATAGTATCCCATCATTGGTATCAGTGGAAGAAAGAGTGCCCCATTGTTGCTGTCCATTGGAGGAATAGTGCCTCATATCAGTGGAAGGAATAGTGCCCCAAGGGCCGGATAGAAGCTAGCAATGGGCCACATCTGAATCTTGGGCCACAGTTTGGAGACCCCTGTTTTAGGAATACAAAGCAAGGTCCATAAAGACATGGATGAGCAATTTGGGGTGGAGGAACTTGACTCAGGCGGCGTACACACGTACGAGAACCTCAACGGGCGGAACACATCGTTCCGCCCGTCGAGGTTCTCGGCCGGCCGTCAGAATCGGCGACCATCCTGTCGGGAAAGGCGACCAGCTGTTAATCCCGACGGGCCGCGGAGAAAATAGAGAACCTGCTCTCTATTTTCTCTCGGTGGCTTTCCCAACGGGATGCTCGCCGAGAGTGTACACACGGCCGAGGTTCTCGGCAGAATGAGGATCCCAGAGAGCTTCTCGCTGGTTTCTGCCGAGAACCTGGGCCATGTGTACGGGGCCTGAGTCCTGACCTCAACTCGATAGAACACCTTTGGAATGAATTAGAGTGGAGACTGCAAGACAAGCCTCGTCCAACATCAGTGCCTGACCTCACGAATGCACTTCTGGAAGAATGGTCATCATTCCCATAAACACTCCTAAACCTTGTGGACAGCCTTCCCAGAAGAGTTGAAGCTGTTATACCTGCAAAGGGAGGGCCAACTCAGTATTGAACCCTATGGACTAAGACTGGGTGCCATTAAAATTCATGTGCATGTAAAGGCACAATACTTTTGGAAATATAGGGCCAGATTCAGTAACCAGTTACGTCGGCGAATCTAGAGATACGCCACGTAACTTCTAAGCAGCGCTGGCGTATCTGTTTTCTGTATTCATAAAACAAGATATGCCGGATTTCTGCTAAGATACGAGCGGCATAAGTCACTTACACCGTCGTATATTAGGTGCATATTTACGCTGGCCGCTAGGTGGCTCTTCTGTCGTTTTACAGAAGATACGGCGATTCACGACCGTACTTGCGGCCGGGCGTCATAGTTGGACGTCGGGACAGCATCGAATTGTACGTCGTTTACATTGTTTGCGTAAATCGTTCGGGAATGGGGCTGGACGTAATTTACTTTCACGTCGTTTACATTGACAACTTGCGACGTGATTTCACGCATGCGCACTGGGATACGTCCACGGATGGTGAATGCGCCGTTCAGAAAAAACGTAAATTACGTGGGGTCATGATTCATTTACATGAATCACGCCCCCACTTTACTACTTTAAATTCGGCGCCCTTACGCCGGACACTTTACGCTGCGCCGCCGCAACTTATGGAGCTAAGTGCTTTCTGAATAAGGCACTTGCCCATAACAGTTGTGGAGGCGTAGTGTAAAGAGCATACGCTAAGCCCGCACAAAATTACGCCCCCTTCTCTGAATCTGTCCCATAATGTATATTTTTATATATAAATAACACTCTCCTCTAGTTAGGCTACTAGGTTAAATTTAGTTTTTGGTTCCACTACGAGTATAGTTTTCTCTTTTCAGGGTTTCTTGGGCTGAGAGTTTGGTTACTCCCATCTGCCTCTGAAATAATTTTGCAGCGCATAGGGCAGAGAGCTTCAAATATGTGGAATATTTATCATGCCACAGCCAATGCCTGGAAGGGGCCATCCAGAAGGTGGCTGGGGGGGGGTTATAAACGTGAAGTATGAGCAGAGGTTTCTTTTCTCTCCTGGGAGGGTTCCAGTTCTCTTGAGGCTTCTGCCCCTGGAGGCAGCTTTTGAGACAAGAAACTGCAGTCTGAGCCTCAGTAGCTGCTGGGCTAAGGAAAATATTGCCAATGGATGTTTGCTGGAGGGCATTGCACTAAAGTCCTGGTCTGGAGAAGGATATTGTTATCTTCCTCACTGACAATTCACCTCAGCTCCTGGGACACTTTGAGAAATTAGCTTGCTGGGGACTATTATTTGTGCCAGCGCCAAAAGGGAACTAAGTGCCATAGGTTGCTGCTGCTTTAGGGTCCTAGATATACTGGCCATTCCCTGTTACCTCCAGGAAAAGCTGCTATACAGAAGATTACTGAGAAGTTTGTCCTCCCAAGCCTTTGGCTATTGGCTCCTGCTGTTGTCAATCAAATGCTGTGATGTAGCAGGGGGCGGAGTCAAGCTGTGCTGTGTTTGTCTATGGAGTGAGGCTATGGGAGCACAGGAAACAGAGGAGGAGCCAAGATCTCCGGTGGGGGACCCCAGAAGAGGGGGTTCAGGGCTGCTCTGTAATATGCACATGTAATGCACACCGTTGGAGCGCAGTAGTGTGGGGTTCAAGGGATTAATGCAGGTGGTGAGGACGCGATACAATGCTTTTCGGAGACCAAAGCAAATGTGAATGAGTGCTTGCATACTCTTGAATTTTTAGGCTGGATTCACACCATTGCAAATTGGATGCATTATACCCACATCCAATTCACAATAGCAGGAGATTTTGACTGTCTCTCTATGGAGTTGGTTCATATATCTCCACAGCAGGACCGGTGCATTTTGCACAAAAACGATGTGCATCTTTTGGTCAGTTTAACCTCCCTGGCGGTATGATTATGTCCGATTTTTGATGCTGAAAGCGGTACAATGTTTTGCATGGAAATTTGCCATTTTATATTGTAGGCCTGTAATTCTTAGAAAGAACTCACTTAAATCCTCCCAAACAAGAGTCTAGTAGACATCCCCAGGGCCGCTGATAAGCCAGTACAGGCAGCCCTGTTGTACTGGGCCCCGGCCAGCAGGGGGCCCGGCAAACTGAACAGAGTTCAGAATAAAAAAAAAAAGTCTCTGACTACACACTGCACAGGACTGACTGAGGGAGGAGGAGAGCATCACCCCAGGAGCATAGACATCGCCACTGCTCAGATAAGACACTTCTTGGATCTATGTATAAGAGAAGAGCAGACTTGTGTTCCTGTCAGCACCAGAGCCCCCCCCCCCCCCCAGAGCAAACAGGACAACACACTGGAGCTCTCCTTAAGGCAAGATAACATGTGATAGATTGCATTCTTCTCCTGTGAGTCACAATTGTTCTGTCTCTGTACAAATGTGTGCTGTAAACTTGTCCTGTGCCTCAGCAGGACAGGTCTAGTGAAAGTAAAATGCCTAAATATGTAAGGAATATATATATATATATATATATATATATATATATATATATAAATATTGGGACTTTTCAGGTACTACACACAGATGTATTTCACAAAATCCTTATTTTTAATATATGTGTATGTAGAATATATTTATGTAGTACCTGAAAAGTCCCAGTGTATTTCTAACATATTCATAAAAGTTCATTAAGAGCAAAACATGTGTAATATATATATATATATATAGTATACACAGAGCTTTTTTTCTCAGAAAATAGGTGCAGGAACTTAACCACGACCCCGTTCATATTTCACAAGCAGTAGAAGGGTCTTAAAGGGGTAATAAATACGAGGATTGCATTACATACAGAGTGCAGAGTTCAAGGGGTTACTCACAGAGTGCAGAGCTGTTACTTGTACACACAGAAACCAGACTTGTATATATATATATATATGAATACAGCCTATCTCCAGGAAATTAAAGTGACAAAGTGTTGCAGTGTGTGGGGGAGGGGAGAATAGACTCTTTCACTTACCTGTTTCAAAGCTACAACCAACTGCAGTATTCTCTTCCTTCACCAAAACCTCAGCCTCATCACGTACCATACAGGAACATTTACCTTGTGTGGTATAAGGGGGCTGGAGTGTGAGAAACTGAGCATGGTTAGTTAGACCCCTTTCACACTGGAGGCATTTTTCAGGTGCATTTGGGCTAAAAATAGCACCTGTAAAGCGCCTGAAAAATGTCTCCCCTGCAGTCTCAGGGTGAGAGCCTGAGCGCTCTCACACTGAGGTGTTGCGCTGGCACAACGTTAAAAAAACCTCCTGCAAGCAGCATCATTGGAGAGGTAAAGGAGTGCTGTATACACTGCTCCTCCACCGCTCCTGCCCATTGAATGAATGAATGAATGAAAACTTGTATAGCGCGGCACATGCAAACTGAATCGCCTCTGGGCGCTTGTTGTTCCTGTCTCCTTTGATATCAAAAGAGAAAAGTCTTGACCTTTTTCCTGAATGCTAGGTGGTTCTCCTCCAACCGAATGCTGGTTGGTAAAGCGTTCCATAGTCTGGGACCTTGGATCGCGAATCTTCTTTCTCCTTTGGACTTGAAGTTGGCTTTCGGAACCTGGAGCAGGTTCTGATTCGTGGATCGCAAAACGCGATTGGGATTATGCGTTTTTATTATTTCGCATAAATAAAGGGGGGCATTCCCATGGACACATCTATGCGTAAGACAGAGAACTTTAAAAGCAATTCTGTCTTTGACTGGCAGCCAATGAAGGGCTCTCAGTGAAGGTGAGATGGATTCCCAGGGTTTTTTCCCAGTCACAAGTCTAGCGGCCGTATTTTGAACGACTTGCAGACGAGCGATTTGGTACTTGGGGAGGCCGAGGTAAAGGGCATTTGCATAATCCAGTCTGGAGTTTACAATAGCTCCCACCACGACCGCTAAATCTTCTTTAGGGATGAACGGAGTGAGTCTGCGTAGTAGGCGCAGTAGATGGTGAGATCCGCTGACTACTGACCCTATTTGTGCGTCCATTGTCATAAAGGAGTCAAAAATGACCCCTAGGCTTTTGACTTTGGCGCTAGGGGTGATGAGCTTGCCCAAAATAGGCGGGGGGGTCCACGCTGTTGAAGGTTGATTCCTACGCTTGGCGTGAAACAGAAGAAGTTCTGTTTTTGCTCCATTGAGTTTAAGATAACTCTTTGTCATCCAATCCTCTATCAAGGAGAGGCAAGTCTCTAGATTGAGGTGGTGATCCTGTCTATTGCAGATGCGGAAATACAATTGTGTGTAGTCTGCGTATGAGTGATAGAGCAGTTTTTTGCTGCTGATAATCTCAAAAAGAGGACAAAGATAGATGTTAAACAGCACTGGTGACAGAGGCGATCCTTGAGGGACTCCGCATGTTACTGTGCGTTTTTCTGACGTAAAAGGTCCTAACTTTACTGTTTGCGATCGGTTTTCCAAAAAAGAGGAGAACCAAGATAAATCGCCTTCTGCGACTCTGGCTACTTCAGCAAGCCGAGTCAGTAACAGTTTGTGGTCTACAGTGTCAAAAGCTGCACTTAGGTCCAACAGAACTAGAAGACAAGATTCTCCTTCGTCTGCGGCCTCGAGAAGATCGTCCCATACTTTCAGCAATGCTGTTTCTGTCCCTTGTCCGGGACGGAAGCCTGATTGCAATGGGTCAAGTAGCTTGTGGGTATCTAGATGCTGTTGCAGCTGTTGTACCACTACTTTCTCCATTATCTTAGAGAGTACGTTGAGGGTTGTTATGGGACGGCGGTGGAGTGGGTCCTTGGGGTCCAGGGAGGGTTTCTTCAGGATGGGTTGGATTATACCCTCTTTCAACTGTGTGGGCACTTTGCCCTCCAGAAAAGACTGGTTGATAAACTGCGTGATGGGAGGAGCCAGGATGTCGGCGCATTCCTTCAGCAGTTTTGTGGGGATAATGTCATTCGGCGCTGTGCTATTTCGCAGAGTACAAATGACATTCTTAGTGGTCTCGATGGACACTGCTGCCAAAGCACCTGCAAAGTGCTTCGGCAGCAGTGTTGCACTGAGGTGCATTTAACCCTTCATTGGCTGCTAGTGGGGTTAAAAGTGCCCTGCTAGCAACCAAATAGCAGCACTAAAATGACAGTAAAGTGGCCTTAAAACTAGCGGCATTTTACTGTCAACGCCTGCCCACTCCAGTGTGTAAGCAGCGTAGAACATACACAGGCACTGTGGGGAACCAGTCAGCACTGAAAGAAGCCAGCTGAAGCAAGGAATTAGGTAAAGTTGGGTATACACACACATCAAATTTCAATTTAGCAGGAATCGGCCCAATTGTGATCTCTGTGTAGCCCTCCTTGTTAGAAGCCAATCATTAGACCACCTTAGTATATTCATGCCATCCCACATACTGACTCCTACCACCTTGACCACTTTAAATCACTGAAGTGGTCATGGTGGTTAGAGTGTTCCTTTTATATCTCTCAGAAGAAGTAAACCTGTGTATACTGATTCCATTCCATTCGATCATTCTCTAATTGTTTTAAATTGGTGGGGGGTGCTCCCTGTATACACTAGCCTGTCTACATAACCTAGCCTCTTGGTATAGGTGTGGGGCTGAAGGAGGGATCAGGGGCGGGAACAGGGGTGGGGCTGAAGGAGGGATCAGGGGCGGGAACATGGGTGGAGCTAAAGGGGGCCCTGTCAGGTAGGCTGTACGGGGCCCCATGATTTCTATCAGCAGCCCTGGACATCCCGGGTATGATAAAGTTTGAAACACAAAATCATAAATTATAATATAATAAATACAGTAAAATCTTGGATTGTGAGCATAATTCGTTCCAGAAACATGCTTGTCACATGTCCTCGGTCATGTGACTCAGCTGGTCTGTTCTGCGGGACAGAATTGGGGCAGGTGAGACGTGTAAGGCCCCATACACACGAGCGGACAGATTTGTTCAAATCTGTCCGTCCGACAGATTTGAACAAATCTGTCTGCTGGGATTTTGGTTTGCTCGCGTGTACACACGAGCAAACCAAAATCCCCGCCAGCAGACGGCGCGCTGACGTGTCGGTGACGTGGCGGTGACGTTGACGCCGCCACGTCACCGCACCAGGAAGTAAAACACTTTCACGCATGCGCCGAATCCATTCGGCGGCGGTGCGGCGGCGGTGCGGGACGACATGTCTGCTGGTAAGTTTACTAACCAGCAGACATGTCGGGCGGACAGATTCCCACCCGATAGATTTCAAAGCATGCTTTGAAATCTGTCGGGTGGACAAATCTGTCTGCTCGGCCGTACACACGATCGAATCTGTCTGCTGAAACGGTCCAGCGGACCGTTTCCAGCGGACAGATTTGATCGTGTGTACGAGGCCTTAAGGCCGCGTACACACGATCGGTTCAAACCGATGAGAATGGACCTAAGTTCAGTTTCATCAGTCCAAACCGACCGTGTCGGACCAAAGTTTTAAAACTTGCTTTAAAATCTGACCGATGGACGCCTGACCATCGGTCCACACCAATGGTTAGTACGCAAAAGCATCGGTCCAAAAACTCGCGCATGCTCAGAATCAAGTCGACGCATGCTGGGAAGAATTTAACTTCGTTTTTCAGCACATTGTTGTGTTTTACGTCACCGCGGTCTGACACAATCAGTTTTTGAACTGATGGTGTGTACGCACATCAGACCATCAGGCCACTTCAGCGGTGAACTGATGAAAACGGTCCGTCAGACTATTCTCATCGGTTTGAACCGATAGTGTGTACGCGGCCTTACACCGAATGGAGGAAGCAAGAACCGCCATGTACTGTATATGAGAGAGGAAATGGCGATCATGATTGGGACCAAAACAATCTAACTGGTGGAGAGTGCAATCCTAGGACAGATGCAGTTGTGTATTCAAGGCTTATTTTATTCCTCGGTTCGGTGAGAGCATCCCCAAAAGGGGAGAACATCCCCCCCACGTGGTAAAACACCCCCCTTGGTCATAAGGAGCACTTGTTTAGGAAGACACCAATTAACTACTCTCTGTCCACCTGCACCATTATTGAACTTTATAGTTTTCCAACTTTTTGTTTGGAAATAGAGCTGCTGCAGCATCTTCTACGTCTGTATGAATGGGCTTAAACATGACTGGGTACTGAGATATTTACAACACTACTTATAACACAATTGTCATATTTATATAATATTTATATAACATAATAAAATCACACCTTCACCGATAAAACATTGCTTGTTGGAAAAGGCGATAATGTATTTCATTCTAAATAAAAAGCATTTTTTTTAATCAAGTCTATGAAATCAATGTAAAAAATATGCTTATTAGTTCATAGTTATAGCATGCCCAAACACGCATAATCGGCTACGTTTGTTAATAAATGCATATAAAACATATGTAAAGCAGTAAACTGTACCATCTCTGTATAGAAAATTTAAATAGATGAGAAGACATTTCTACCACACTACATCCCTACTAACAGTCTCTGTACAGAATTCTCTAGTTTGGACTTTTAGGGCTCATTCATATGAATGATCGAGAGGCGGTAAAACCCTGCAGTTCTGCCAATCACTATTGCCTTTAGTTGCAAGGGCTGGGGCTGCAGAGCCTGTACACATGCCGCAGCCACAATGCTTTGCTCTATGGCAGGAAATATACTGCCTGCCGCTTTAACCACTTTAGCCCCGGACCATATTGCTGCCCAATGACCAGAGCACTTTTTGTGATTCGGCACTGCGTCGCTTTAATTGACAATTGCGCGGTCGTGCGACGTGGCTCCCAAACAAAATTGGCGTCCTTTTTTTCCCACAAATAGAGCTTTCTTTTGGTGGTATTTGATCATCACTGCGGTTTTTGTTTTTTGCGCTATAAACAAAAATAGAGCGACAATTTTGAAAAAAATGCTATATTTTTTACTTTTTGCTATAATAAATATGCCCCAAAAATTGATAGAAAAACATTTTTTTTCCTCAGTTTAGGCCGATACGTATTCTTCTACCTATTTTTCGTAAAAAAAATTGCAAAAAAGCCTTTATTGATTGGTTTGCGCAAAAGTTATAGCATTTACAAAGGGGGGTCGTTTTATGGCATTTTTATTAATATTTTTTTTTTACTAGTAATGGCGGCGATCATCATTTTTTTTTTTTTAGTACTGCGACATTATGGCGGGCATTTCGGACACTTTTGACACATTTTTGGCGCCATTGGCATTTTTATAGCGATCAATGCTATAAAAATGCATTGTATTACTATAAAAATGCATTGTATTACTATAAAAATGCCATTGGCAGTGAAGGGGTTAACACTAGGGGGCAGGGAAGGGGTTAAGTGTGTTCCTGGGTGTGTTCTAACTGTATGGGGGGTGGCCTCACTAGGGGAAATCACTGATCTTCTGTTCATACATTGTATGAACAGGAGATCAGCGTTTCCCCCGCTGACAGGACCGAGAGCTTTGTGTTTACACACAAAGCTCCCGGTCCCCGCTCTGTAACGAACGAGCGCACGTGCCCGGCGGCGATCGTACCCGCTGTGGAGCGCGCGCAGGCGCGGGACTCGGGGGCGAGCGGGGACACGCGCGCGCCCCCTAGCGGCCGCATTAAAGCGGACGTATAGCTACAGGCTCTCGCCCAGCAGTGCCACAGCCCTGCCATAATATGACGGCGGGCGGTCGGCAAGTAGTGAATGTGTATGCAGTTGTGGCCAGGGCCGGCCTTTGGGGTGTGCAAGCTGTGCGGCCACACAGGGCACCATGGGCAACAGGGGCGCCGTGCGAGGGACCCGAGAAGAGGAGAATCTGGGCTGTTTTGTACAAAACCAACTACACAGAGCAGGTAAGTATAACATGTTCATTATTTTTAAAGAAAAAAAGAATGAGACTTTACAATTACTTAAAGATCGACCTGATCATAAATTTAACCACTTCAGAAGATTTTACCCCTTCATGATCAGGCCATATTTTACTTTTTGGCACCGCGCTACTTTAACTGGTAATTCTGCGGTCAACCAACACTGTATCCAAAATACATTTATATAATATGACACTAACTGATGCTGGGGGGGAACTGTCTATCTGCCACTGACATCACCAGTGACATTATATCAGTGATCAGTGTTAATAGTATACACTGTCACTATATTAATGACACTGGCTGGGAAAGGGTTAACAGCGTGCCTAACTATGTTTGTAAAGTGTGCTTCTTTTTACAAAAAATCTCTCTATTTACTAAAGATCTCTCAGTTTCTAATCTTTGCTTTGCATGTGATTGTACACAGCCAATCAGCAGGTCCCGGGCGTGAATCATTGAACCTGGATGTAGGTAACAATGTACGAGTACGTCAATTTGCCTGTAGCCTCTGCTCAACCACATTACATTGCGGGTGGGCAGCAAGTGGTTAATGTTAGTCTATGGGCAGCCGGATGTAAACAGACTTGCACCCATTACTGCGGAATTCATCTAGGATAGGGTGACCAGACATCCCCAGTTTCAGGGGACAGTCCCCTGATTGAGGACACTGTCCCCGGACCAAGTCTGTCCCTGGTTTTGTCCCCAGATTGGGCAGGGGCAATTTCAAAGACAATTAGTGCAAAAAAAAAATAAAAAAAAATAGAATTACACCCCCCCGATCCGCCGTGCCTACTAGCATAGGGGGGTTGTATTTTTCCCATTATCTGTGCCCCTTTCTGATGATCATGTGCTGGTCGGAGCGGAGGGAATATTTCTTTAGTTTCGCGTGTATGCCCATTCAGCTTCGCTCGCATGTTCTTCTGCCTTGGCTCAAATCCTGGCCAGCCGCCTGCCTATCTCCTTGCCTTCCCTGGTGGAGTGATCTTCCTCCGCTCCCCATCCAGTAGTAGCCGGGGCCCGAAGAGTAAGACTTGAGAGGCTGTGAGGCGGGCGGCGACGGGCAGAGAGTTCCTGATTGTCACTGGATTTCATTTTAAAAATCTGGTCACCTTAATCTAGGAGGTAATTCTATTTAAATAGACATCTGGCCGCACCACTAAATGTGCACTGTCACAACAGCAAGCAGGCAGGTTCTTTATTGCAAAGGCGACAGACCATTTCTTTTCTGCAATAAGATGAACCCATCTGCCTGTTTCTGTGTTCTTTGGCATGTAGATGCGCAGCTCAGGTTACACCACCAGCCTGCACTCTGAGTGCCAGGATGACTGACTCCTGCACATGCCCAGAAATGACATCATCCTGCAATAGCCATTGAAGATGGCCGAAGACTGGCACTCAGGAGAAGATGTCAGAGCTGGCAAGGGGCGGGACCTTTGGAGCTAAGGTAAGGTTATGTAGCACCCTCTGTGTACAGTAGGTACATTTAATTGGGCTCCTGCTGTAGCCAGTGGAGCCAAGGTAAATTAGTTAGATTTGTAGTGCTCCAAGGGCGGAGTCTCTGCTGCCTCTCCCTGGCCTCCTGAGCTTGGGGGAAGTTCTGAAACTTAGAGGGCGGAGGGGCAGAGATAAGGCCTGAATATTTATGGGGTCTCCTGCAATCCCTGGGTGAAGACGGCTCAGAAGGGGGAGAGATAGCCCTTAAAGTGGTACTAAAGGTTCCTTTTTTTTTTATTACAAACATTTCATAACATTACCTCCACTGTGCAGTTAGTTTTGCACAGAGTGGCCCTGATCCTCCTCTTCTGATCCGGCTCTTCCCCGCAATAGCTAACCCTCTCTGGGAAGCTCTCTCCCGAGGGGGTTACTTTACGGGTGCGCTCCCATGTGATATACTCGTCATACTTAGCCGCCGAGTGTATGACTCGGCCTCGCCCTCGGCCCCGCCCCCAGCGGCTGTGTCATTGGATATGATTGACAGCAGCAGGAGCCAATGGCTGCACTGCTATTATTCTGTCCAATGAAGAGCCGACAAGACATGGTGAAAGCGACGCAGGGTCACGTCCACAGAAATTTGGGGCTCAGGTAAGTAAAACGGGGGCTAGGGGGGCCAGGTGTTTTTATTTCTACCTTAATGCATAGGATGCATTAATTTAACCATCGGTTAAAAAAAGCCAACTTGTTTTAAATTTTCACCGATAGCAAAAAAACGATCGTTTGTAGGCACGACCATTGGTTAAAATCCACGCATGCTCAGAATCAAGTCGACGCATGCTTGGAAGCATTGAACTTCATTTTTTTCAGCACGTTGTTGTGTTTTACGTCACCACCTTCTGATACGATCGGTTTGTGTGTACGCGGCAAAAGACTGGAATACCATTAAAGTTCATGGGCCGGATTCAGAAAGAAAGGCGTAATTTTCGGCGGGCGTAGCGTATCTCATATACACTACGCCGCCGTAACTTACAGAGGCAGGTACCGTTTTCAGAATGAACTAGCGCCGTAAGTTACGGCGGCGTAGTGTAAATGGGCTGGCGTAAGCCTGCGTAATTCAAATTAGGCTGGTACTGGGCTTGTTGTATGGAAATGAATCGTGACCCAATGTAAATGAAGCATCTAACGAACGGCGCATGTGCCGTCCGTGGACGTATCCCAGTGCGCATGCTCAGAATCACTTTGCAAATACTCAATGCTTTCGACGGGAACATAACTTACGCACAGCCCTATTCGCGTACAAATTACGCAAACAACGTAAACGACGGAAAATTCGATGCTGTTCCGATGCTGTTACGCCGGTCATACGCCTTACGTAAACGTATATCAATGCACCGGGCGCAAGTACGTTCGTGAATCGGCGTATCTAGCTCATTTGCATATTTTTTATGGAAACGTCTAATGCGTCCAGCGTAACTATGCACCCACAATACGGCAGCGTAAACAAGTTACGCCGGACAACTGAAGCCATGTTTTTCGGCGTATCTTGCTTTCTGAATCAGCGTAAAGATGCGACGGCGCACATTTGTACTTACGACGTCGTATCTTTTTTTCTGAATCTGGCCCCATGTGTGTAAAGGCAGGTGTCCCAATACTTTTGGTAATATAGTGTATAGACTTTTAACAATTTTTATACACATAAACAATATTACGCTATATGAGGCTTTTTATAATCTTTGGTACCTTTGTAAAGACCATGTGTTGTTGGGGAAATGGTAAGTCTTTCAGGGTACGGATATAAAACTATCTGACCTGCCTATAATCTAGGGGTCACAATTGGGGGTAAGTGTGGTTTAGATTGATGGAGGACCACATGGTGACTAGCACAGGTTATATTAATGAAGAGGATTGTCACATTTTAACCCTTTCACGCCGAGCTTACGCATATATACGTCCTCGGATTTCAGGGGTTGTACCGTTGTTTAGAGCCGGCGATTGGCTATCCTGACATAACAACCGATGTGGCTAAAAGCCGGTCGGTTGTTATGCCGGAGGAGCGGGAGGGGACACCCGCTGCCTCGCGCCGCTCTGACTGGGCCTCCCGTCCCACCAGGAGACGCGATCCTCGTTCCGGCGCCTCTATTGTCCAGAGAGAGACTGAATCAAAGCCATAAGCGGCTTTGACTCAGTCTCCGTAATGTAAACATGGAAGCGACGTCATGATGTCACTTCTGGGTTTCTCGGCTGCCAATGGCGCCGGATTTATAAATGTACACAGTATTCAGAATCGCCGTTTTGGGCGATCTGAATACTTTGAAGTGCAAAGGAGGGATCGGGGGACTTTTAGACCCCCGATCCCTCCATAAAGAGTACCTGTCACCACCTATTACTGTCACAAGGGATGTTTACATTCCTTGTGACAGCAATAAAAGTGATCAAAATGTAAAAAAAAACAAAAAAAAAACAATTTAATATTATAAAAATAAATATAATAAATAGGAAAAAAATAAAAAATTAAAGGGCCCCCCCTCCCCGCGACCTTGCGCAACAAAGAAAATGCATACGGAAGTCGCGCCCGCATATGAAAACGATGTTCAAATCACACATGTGAGGTATCGCCACGATCGTCAGAGCGAGAGCAATAATTCTAGCCCTAGACCTCCTCTGTAACCCTAATCTGGTAACCGTAAAAAAAGTCGCCTATGGAGATTTTTATGTACCGTAGTTTGTCGCCATTCCACAAGTGCGTGCAATTATAAAGTGTGACATGCCTGGTATCTATTTACTCGGCGTAACATCATCTTTCACATTATGCAAAAAAACTTTACTTTTTCATTTTTTTAAATTCATGAAAGTTGTGTTTAAAACACCACCGCACAAATACCGTGTGACAAAAAATATTGCAACAATCGCCATTTTATTCTCTAGGTTCTCTGCTAAAAATATATATATAATGTTTGGGGGTTCTAAGTAATTTTCTAGCAAAGAATACGTATTTTAACTTGTAAACACCAAATGTCATAAATGGGCTTAGGTATGAAAGGGTAAAATCAGATAGGTCTATGGACTGGGATAGTTGTTTCATATTACAGTATGATTTATATTGTTGGATTATATATTTGAATAGCAATCACATCACTTTTTTGGATAATAATTTGAGCGCTGTTGTTTTATGGTGAGTTGTTTAGAGTGAACAGCTACTCGTATGTTTTTAAGTGGCTGCACAGTGTATATTGTGGTACAATTTGCTGATCAGCAATACATTTTTTATTTGCTATTTTCATAAATATAAGAGAAAAAAACAAAAACAAAAAAAAACAGAGAAAATTATCCATATCATGCGCTGTAATAAGGGAAATAAGCAGCAATATCGAACAGGTTCAGAAATACTTGGAGGAGCAAATGGGATTGGGTTGATTTCTGCATAATATCTGGAGGTATGCCACCGTGCAACTCATTAAAAAAAAAAAGCACAATTACTATTAAAGTTCATGCTGGTCAATAACAGACCGGGGAGACTTGGAGCAAGATCAGCAATTATGCCAGATCAAAGACCAAATGATTTGTTTTCTGTCTCCAATCAATGATGCTGCTACATTGCAGATCAACTTTCACCATTAATTACGCTCCATATAATAAATAAGTAACTATTGATGAAATTATGGATCGATCACCTGATAGAATTCAGGCGCTCTTATGAAATACTGAACCGTACAGCCAATCCAAACTAAGACAGCTATTGACTTCTAATGCAAAGTACATTATGTATTGGAGGTTGCCTAAATAATATTATTAAGAGACCCTGTCACCACATTGAGCAAGTTTTTCAATCTGTAAAGTATAAACCTACAGCCCTTTTTTTCTCTGAAGGTTATTTATCCTAAAGCCTCGTACACACGATCGGATTTCCATTGGACAATTTAAGAGCATTGCTATCCAACATTTGTTTTTCGGAAATTCTGACAACAATTGTCCGATGGAGCATACAGACTGTCGGATTTTCCGACAAAACCCTTCCAACACACAATCGTTGTCAGAATATCCGATTGTGTGTATGGGCCTTTGGAAGAGTCACATATTACATACAGTAGTTAGTCAGGTTGAAAAAATACATAAGTCCATCCAGTTCAACCATAAAAAAATAAAATAAAAAATATCATACAATCCAATACACCCAATTCTATACCCTCAGTTGATCCAGAGGAAGCCAAAAAAAAAAAACAGCAGAGCATGATCCAATTTGCTACAGCAGGGGAAAAAATCCTTCCTGATCCCCTGAGAGGATCGAATTTCCTCTGGTCAACTTTACCTATATATGGGAGTACCCAGTTATATTATGTACATTTAGGAAAGTATCCAGGCCTTCCTTAAAGAAATCTACTGAGCTGGCCAGAACCACCTCTGAAGGGACTATGTTCCACATTTTCACAGCTCTTACTGTGAAGAATCATTTCTGTATTTGGAAATAAAATATTTTTCCTCTAGACGTAAAGAGTGCCCGCTTGTCCTCTGTGTTGGCTGTAAAGTGAATACCTCAACACCAAGTTCACTATATGGACCCCTTATGTATTTGTACATGTTGATCATATCCCCCCCTTTATTCTCCTCTTCTCAAGAGTGAATAAATTCATTTTTTTTTAACTTTCCTCATAGCTGAGCTCCTCCATGCCTCTTATCAGTTTGGTTGCCCTTCTCTGCACTTTCTCCAGTTCCCCAATATCCTTTTTGAGAACTGGTGGCCAAAACTGAACTGCATATTCCAGATGAGGTCTTACTAATGATTTGTACAGGGGAAAAATTATCTCTCTCTCTCTCTGGAGTCCATACCTCTCTTATTACAAGAAAGGATATTTAGAAGGGAAATCGAAGGAAAAGGTAAGTGAACCAACAATGCACTAGCTTAAAGTGGTAGTAAAGTCTTTACTACCACTTTTACCTACAGGTAAGCCTATAATGAAGGGTTACCTGTAGGTATAAAGAATATCTCCGGGGGGGGCGTGGCCTGACGTGAACAGCGGTGGACGTGTTTGCGAGGAGCTCCAGGAATCCTGTTCGCCATCCACCGCCATCCGAGCTGCTTAACAAGCATCCAGGGCTGCACATTACCTGGGCCTGCTCAGCTCGGTCCCCTGTAGTGCCCTGCATCGTTATTCCGGTGGAATTAGGCTGGGGGACGCCCGAGATCCGAGGCCTCCAGTGCCCGGGGCCGCCGCCATCTTGAAAGCCTGGAGGCTCCCGGAGGAGACCGATCCCGGCGTTCCTGGGGGTAAGAAATCACCATCCATCCCCCAATTGTCACCCATCCTCCTACCTGGTGCAGTCCGGGGGTCGGGTCACACCTTGGAGACGTCCGCGGTGCTCGCGGCTCGACGCGGCCTAGTGGAGACTGTGGATCCCCGGTGTTTCCTACAGCTGCATCCCGCGGGAGCGCGCCGCGATCGGCCCGGCCTGATTCGGAAGCCCGGATCTTTTCTATGAGGGCTGCCTAGGGGGTCACTGTCTGTTGGTGCTGGCTGAGGGTCCGCTGGGGCCTAGTGATAGCAGCTATCCCCCAGAGCTCCACAACTACAGGTCAGGCACCATCCTGTTGGGCTGCTGAGTCCTGGGGTACTGCGGGCCTCATTCTTCTGCTGGACTGTTTGAGCCTGCACATCACTATAGGCCCTACTTTGCTGGATGACTCAGGCTTCCCTACTCCACAAGCCCCCAATCTGTTTGACTGCTTAAGCCTCCATAGATAGATAGTTGAATACAGGCCACTACAGACCCCCCCCCTCCTGGTTTCCTCCCAGCACGAATGCTATCAAGGGGGTCGCTTACGAGGCATCTAACGAAAGGGGACATGTAACCCCTCTGCTCTGATCCCCGCCGCCGTCCACACAGCAACCGTCCATTGCCTCCACATAGGATTGCCAACACGCCTAGACACCCCATGGTGAAATACGGGCCAAAACACCCAGCTCAATCTCACACATCGGAGTTGCGGCCTGCACAGACGCTGGACCGCTTCCTGAATAGGCCCGAATCCCCGGCCTCGCTTGTATCCCGAGACACACCGGCATTAGCAGATTCTCGGCTCTTTGTGCCCATTTCATCTCCAGAAATGTCAGCTCCCGTCACGGTGGACATACTGGACAATAAGCTGCAAGCTCTCCTGCAAGATTTGACCAGCAATGTCTCAAAGGAAATGGGGAAGCTTGCTCACGAATTGAGGGGAGAGATCGCTCAAATTGGCGAGCGTACTGACGTCTTAGAAACCAAATTTGATGATCTGATACAGTACGTTCACGTTCTGGAAGAGGACAATGCTGGTTTAAAACAGTCTATCTATCAGCTCCAGTCCCAACAAGAGGATTTGGAGAACCGAGAACGTCGCCAAAATCTGCGTATCAGAGGTGTCCCTGAATCTGTAGGAGATGGAGAGATCCGACCATATCTACTAAGCCTCTTTAACACTATGGCCCCTCTGATACCGGACATAGACTGGAGACTAGATAGAGCGCATAGGTCACTGGCTCCTAAACCCCCTGCAGGAACGAACCCCAGGGACATTATCGTCCGATTTCATTATTACGACAGCAAGGAAGCTTTGACCATGGCCACGCGCAACAAATCTCGGATGGAATTCAGGGGGGCTAGGATACAGATTTTTAGTGATCTGTCTCCTATAACCCTTGCTAAACGTCGCAGTTTTCGTCCAGTGACCACCCACTTGCAAAACCATCATGTTTCATATCGCTGGGGTTTTCCCTTCCGCTTGTCTGCCTCGAAGGATGGGGTCCAATACTCCATGAGGGATCTTCAGGAAAGTGAGGCGTTCGTACGCAATCTTGGCCTTCCACCGCTACCAGATGAAGACCCCTTACCACTCCCGGCAACGCCTAAGCCTACATCTATCCCAGGCCGGATCTGGACCCCTGCTCGGCAAAAATCACAGAAGGCCTACTCTACACCCCAGCGACACCCTTTCCCTAGGCTCCCACCTTGAAATGTGTCTCTCCGGCAATATGTTTAAGTTGGTTTTGGCCCCTGCCTTACCGTGTTTCCCCTAGTTTGGGGAGTCTTCACCCATGTAAGTGGGGTGTTTCTTCCGTGGACTGTGGATCAATTCTTCTAGTAAATTTTTACATCTTGTCGGAAGACGGCGGGGATCGCTCCCCAGATAAGTTGGAGCCCCTAGCGTGCCTCCTTTTGTTCCACGGCCACGGCTGTGGACTCCTGGGTGGTTATTACCCCCCGGGCTCTACTTCTTTTTTTTGTTTTTGTTTTCATAGGTCTTTTTTTGACCTATTTTTCATTTTTTGTTGGTTGTGCATACATTTTTCTTTTTCACCGTCATTCTTCACTAATGTTGACTACTATTTCATGTTTTCCCTCCACAGGATGCACCATGGACTTTTTTGCTCATTCGATCTGTTTATGTTTTTATGGACGTTATTGTACTATGGTCACCATAGCTTAACCATGTCTTATCGTGATGGCTATCCGGGTTCTTACTTATAATGTGAAGGGCTTGAACTCTATTCATAAGCGCTGGTTGGCTTTGAAGGAGTTCAAGTCCTCAGCTGCAGACATAATCCTTGTCCAGGAGACACACTTCCGCCCCGGGGGATCCTTTAAATTTGCAGCAAAACATTTTCCTGTTTCATTTGTAGCTTCTGATCCCTCCGGCAAAGCGGGAGTGGCCATATTGATTAGAAAATCCTGCCCCTTAAGAGTTAAATCCTCATTCATTGACCCTCAGGGTAGATATATTTTTCTGGACTGTGATTATCTCTCACGTTCTTTCACTTTGATTAATGTTTATGTCCCCAACTCTGGTCAACTACAATTTCTCACTGATGTGTTTGGAAAACTTGGCAAATATGCTCAACCCTTTATGATTGTTGGGGGGGATTTTAACATGACCTTGTCCCCTAGAAGAGACAGACGCACATTATTCCCTTCCAGCCCTTCAGCTAAAGTAGAACGCCAATCGGCTTCCTTTCGTAGACTCATCAGATCTCATAATCTACTGGATATTTGGAGAATCAAACACCCCACACATAGACAATTTTCTTTCTTCTCCCCCCCACACAAGATGTACTCCAGGTTGGATTATCTCTTTGTCACGGCCCCCTTACTAACATCCTCTGTAGCCTCAGAGTTGAACACTATAACTTGGTCAGACCATGCCTCTGTCCAGCTCGATCTCACACTTTCATCATCTACACCTAGAACCTGCCATTGGAGACTTAATGACTCCCTCCTCCGCAACCCTGTCATTGAAACCCAATTATCTCAAAATCTAACCGAATTCTTTCAATTGAATGACAACTCTGTGGCGGATGTGTCCACCCTATGGGAGGCCCATAAGGCATACTTTAGAGGCTTATGTATTTCAGCTGGCTCCCGCTTAAAGAGGGATTCTGAGGCTCAAAGACTCGATATTCTTTCACAGCTACGTAAAGCAGAAGATTTGCTACTGGCCTCCCCTACGGTACTACATCTGCGCACAGTCACCTCTTTACGTGAAAGGTTAAAATCTCTTGATATGAACAAATGCTCCAGATCCTTACTCTGGGCTAAACAGAAATTTTACGAATTTGCTAATAAACCCCATAGGATGCTAGTAAATAAGCTCAAACCGCGTCCGTTTCACTCTTACCCAGAATGTCTTACCCAGGCTGATGGAACCCCAACTCACTGCCCGCAGACGATGTCCAAAATCTTTGGGGCATTTTATACTAAGCTATATAATTGCCTAAACACAGACCCCAAGCACCTATTCTCTCAAGATGATTTTGATTCCTTTTGTGGCCCTTTGAAACTGCCCAAATTGTCATCATCCCAAGCGGCTACCCTTAACGCTGCTATCACCTCAGAAGAACTAGCTGAAGTTGTCAAAGAGCTGCCCTTACAAAAGTCACCGGGTCCAGACGGCTTACCCTATTTATATTACAAAACCTTTCTCCCAATTTTGAGTCCGCATTTAATAGACCTTTTTATTTCTCTACAGAAGGGCACTACCCCTCACCCTCAATTTTTACATGCTCACATTACAGTTCTCCCAAAACCTGGCAAGCCCCCATCGTTACCAGATAACTACAGGCCCATAGCTTTACTTAATTCTGATTATAAAATCTTTACGAAAATCATAGCTAACAGACTTTCCTCTATAATACCTAGCCTTATTCATAACGATCAGGTAGGCTTTGTCTCAGGCAGACGCGCAGGCGACAACACTAGACGCACCATTGACCTGATAGATCTACTCGACAAAACATCCTGCTCTGCCCTTATCCTGAGCTTAGATGCTCAGAAAGCATTTGACAGACTCGGCTGGCCATATATGTTTGCCACACTCACGCGATTTGGGTTTACGGGCTCTTTTATGTCAGCACTACAGGCCCTATATTCCCGACCCACCTCTCAGGTACAACTGGCATCCTTCTTATCCCCATCCTTTTTGCATAGTAATGGCACTAGACAAGGGTGTCCCCTTTCCCCCTTACTGTTCATATTGTGCTTAGAACCCCTAGCTGAAGCCATCCGTGTGCACCCTGACATTTGTGGAGTCTCCTTGCGGCAGAGGGAGTACAAATTGTCTCTTTTTGCTGACGATATATTGCTTACCTTAACAAAACCACATATCTCTCTCCCCAACCTTCACGCTTTATTAGATACATTCAGTAAACTTTCTGGTTACAAAGTTAATACAGCCAAGACAGAAGCCCTTCCTATACATATCCCCCCCACACTTCTTACCACGTTACAAAACAACTTCCCCTACCATTGGTGCTCTGCCTCTCTTAAATATCTAGGTGTACACCTGACGGCGTCTTACTCCACTCTGTTCCAAGCCAACTTTCCCTCCCTAATTTCGGAAACACATGGCTTATTCCGTAAATGGGCGGAGTGCCCTCTGTCTCTTCTGGGTAGGATAAATGTCCTCAAGATGGCCGTACTCCCGAAGTTTTTGTATCTTTTTGAAACGTTGCCAATTGCACTTCCTATGATACAACTCCGAAATATTCAACGGGCTTTTACTAAATTTATTTGGGGTAATAAAGCACACAGGATTGCTAATACAGTGTTATTTGCTCCCCGCTCGCAGGGGGGGTTGGGAGCACCCGATATTGGTAAATACTACTATGCAACTCACCTTACAGCAACCGTCTCTTGGTCGTCACGCTTTGCAACGAGTAGATGGTCAGAGTTAGAACTCAGTGTTACTAGTCCTGTACATCCTTGTTCAATGCTCTGGGCAGACTTGACTTCATCCATATCTCAGCTCAGACGCATATGTCTAGGTCCAATGCTATTTACTCTTTCCATTTGGAAAAAGTGTAACAGGAAGTTCTCTCTCTCTTCTCCATGTCCGCCTCTCTTAAACATAATTTTTAACCCAGATATCCCGGATAGCCTATCCTACAATACTGTGTATCCATGGTCTCAAGCAGGCATTTTCCAGCTCCGCCACCTAGTACATCCTGTAACTCGCAAATTACTTTCCTTTCAAGAACTCCAAAACAAATTTGACATACCCCCAAAACTTTTTTTTTCATATCTCCAATTTAAACATTACTTCCATTCTATATCGCCTGCCTTAGCATTAGAAAGACCCAATGCTTTTGAAACGTTATGTGTGCAAGGCCCTTACCAACCTGGTCTCATATCCTCTGTATATAAGATTCTCCATGACTCAAATATGCCTACGTTAAATTCTCATGTATATATGCGGAAATGGGCCAAGGTGCTTCCGACCCCTTTATCCCTCCCTCAATGGCGGGAGATTTGGACCTCCATATCAAAAGCTTCCCGATGCGTGGAGCAGAGAGAGACAGCTTATAAGGTCCTCATGTTCTGGTATAGGACCCCAGAGGTTATCCATAAATATGATCCCTCTGTGCCCCAGACATGCTGGAGGTGCTTACGGGATATAGGAACGCACTACCACATTTTCTGGGAATGTTCTTTAATTTTGCCATTTTGGTCCTCGGTCCAATCAGTGCTCCAGTCTGTGTTAGCAATAGACATTCCAAAAGACCCAGCCCAGTACTTGTTAGGTCTCCCAGTTCCTGGAATACCTAAACATGGCAAAAAATTGATGACATATATTCTCTTAGCTGCCAAGAGAGCTATACCTACCCATTGGTTGTCCCCCAACCCCCCTACACAATCCCAATTAATCTTGGCTATAGCACAGATACGTAGAATGGAACATTTGACAGCAGTGATTCACGATTCTTTGCCTCAATTCTCAAAGATATGGGATCCTTGGGACAACTCCTCATTCAATCCTGAATCGCTTTCCTGAACGATTAATAAGGTCTCTTAGGCATCCAGTTCCTGCATGTTAGGATGATTGGCCTGCATAACCTTATTATTGTATACTATTTCTTCATATATGCTACGTCTAGATCCATGGTGTACCCTCCCCCTTGATTTTTTTTTTTTCTTTTTTTTCTCTCTCATGATTTCGACATCCTTCACGCTTGTCTGCTATATGAGATGATGATACTTTTCTGTATTATGTTCACCTTTTCATGTTTTTGGAAAAAAATTCAATAAAAATTACAATTACAAAAAAAGAATATCTCCTAAACCTGTACGGTTTAGGAGATATTCCCCTCGCAATGCGCCACTGATTGCAGCGGCGCATGCGCAGCGGGGATCCTCGGCTAAAGGGCCAGCAGCCGCCAGACCTTGCCGGATTGAAGTCTCCCACGCACACGCGCGGGAGTGACAACATCGCCGCTCCAGCCAATCACAGCGCTGGAGCTGCGATACCCGGAAGATACGCCGATGCAAGATGACATCTCTCTCGGCGTGGACCAGGTAAGTTCTCTACACCTCGTTCCGAGGTAAGTATTTCATATCAATCCTGGGATAGGTGATCTATCTATCAAAGTGCCCACGCTGCGGGGAAAACACAGCTATCCAAATGAAAGCTGTTATGTTCGCTGAGTGCCGAACAACTAGACGGCGGCAGCGGGAGCAGCTCTCCTCCAGTGGCATGTTATACATACCCGAGGACTGCTCTGCTCTGCGCCTCCCTCTCTGCCCCCTCAGTCTCCTCTCGGTCTCCTCTCCGACCGCTCTCCAACCGCTCTCCACCCCCACTCAGAGAAAAAATTAAATTGGTGAAGCTTCGGGAGCATTTGCGCAAAAACAAATACTCGCGCAAATGCTCAGTATGAGTTCCGATACCGATACTAGTATCGGTATCGGGACAACCCTATTTTATACCTACTTTAAATGCTGGGTGTGGCTAGGTGGCGCTAACAGTGAAAGGTTTTCGAAGGAAAAAAACCTACCTAAAAAGTCCTACAGACAAGTATAAGACTTGGCACAACTTGTTTTTAATTGTTTTAATGATACCCCCTATCCATACATCATATCTTTTAAAGCCTATGCTAAAGAAGAACTTCATAATATAATCAGTGACCATTGGTGGTCAGCTGTGGCTGTAAGTAAAAATTACAGCACGGTGTAAAATGATGGGCTGCACAAATACCTCCCCAGCACTGGTGTTCAGTGGTTGGCTAATACAATAACACCCACCCCCCACATTAGTGATGGGTGGCAATTTGCAGTGCTACCCATGGCTGCCTAAATGCAAAAACGGTTGCAAGACTAGGTGGGAGGAGATTCTAGCCTTTTATTGCATTTAAACATAAACAGCACAGACAGCCGTTTGCTGCCT
Source organism: Rana kukunoris (assembly GCA_029574335.1). Classification (NCBI taxonomy): domain Eukaryota; kingdom Metazoa; phylum Chordata; class Amphibia; order Anura; family Ranidae; genus Rana; species Rana kukunoris. Next base: position 38,276,781 of record CM056053.1, on the reverse strand, counting down.
CTGCCTTAACTGACATATGCTGCAAAATTGTTCTAGTGATTTACCAGCAAATTAAAGGTAAATGTCCCGACAACTTTCTACTGCCATCTGTTATGTTCACAACTGTTTTTATTATACTTTCTGAAACATTCTTATCCAATACAGATCTATCAGATTTTTCATATCTAAGCATTGTTAAAGTTCATTGATTTTTTTCCCATTTTGTATCCAATGACACATTCTGGAACTGTGTTTCTTTTATGGTACCACTTTGCTTAATAAAAACTCAAACAAGATGTCATATAAATGTATTTATTAATCCATCGATATACTCTACCACAGAGTCATAACGATTATACACCCAATACATATGTTGTTCTCCGTTATGTCCTCCTGCACAGCACATTCTTTTTGCTTTTGCTCTTTGATTTTTCTCTAAGTTAAATTAAAGTGGACCCTCATCCTTCCCATCCACATAACTTGCAATCCTCACCCCCCCTTCCTGCTTTACAATTAGACATCTTTTTTTTATCGCCCTATAACTTTTTTGGGATTACTTCTCTTGGCACTTCCAGGATTCTCACTTAGGTAAGAATGACATATTAAGGACCCAGGGCTGGCCTAAGATGTTGTGCTGCCAGGGCCCAAGAATAAAATGCTGCCCCCAGCCCACTAAAAGGCCCCCACATCCATTATTTTATATCATAAATACAATTTAAATTAAATTTATCAGGAAGTCAGATTTACATGCAACAGCACCTTGTCTATATGCAAAATGATATGACATACCATTATATTCAATTCCAATTGGCGGTCTAGGGCAGTATTGGAGCAGGCTAGGGCAGTGTATAGACAGGCTAGGGTAGTATATAGACAGGCTAGGGTAGAATAGGGCAGTCTAGAGTAGTATATGGGCAGGCTAGGATTGTATATGGGCAGGCTAGGTTAGTATATAGACAGGCTTGGGTAATATATGGACAGGCTTGGGTAATATATGGACAGGCTTGGGTAATATATGGACAGGCTTGGGTAATATATGGACAGGCTATGGTAATATATGGACAGGCTAGGGTAATATATGGAGAGGCTAGGGTAATATATGGACAGGCTGTTTTCACCAACTGGTATGGAAGCAATTGAAGGGCCAAGCTAGCATATATTTGCTGGGTAGGGGGTTTGGGAACTATTGATTTCTTCTGCTCCAGCAAAAACCTGGCATGGGAAGGTTGTTATTGAAGATAGAGTGGTAGATGGGGTAGGTGTTGGGGAGTGCTGCTTTCAGTTTCAATGCTTTAGCTTCAAGGGCAGGCAGCCTGTGGCCATAGGATTGTGTGCTTAGTTTTTGCTACTGCCTGCCCTTCAACCCGGAGGACGAATGCTCTGTCGTGCGTTATGTCGCAAATAATAATATTATATTCAATATTTTTCAGCAACAATATGAAAAGGCCATTAGGCCTCAAATTTGAGGTGAACGATTGTGTATGGAAGTCTTTCAGTCAGTGAAGTGAAAACAGACTTGGCTCATGTTTTGCCAAATTCCCAATACATTAGCCATCTGCTAATTTTTGCAAACCTTGTGTTGAAACAGAAACAATGATGTCTTTCGCAACCAAACAATAGATGTTTAAGGAGACAATCCCGCCATAGGAATAGTTCTACAGATAGCTAAACTGACCAGGCCTGATGTGTACTGAAAGTTTAGAACAATGATAATGGATTTCTCACCAAACAAGATGGTTGAACTGGTTTCAAGTGAAGAGATAAACCCATTGTAGGGTAGCTTTCGTGGACAAGAGAGTTGACTTTAGCCATCCTAAAACAATGGCTTGTGTTGACCAACAAGGGTCTCTGAGAGGACACAGCTGAGCTATCATCCTGCCTTCAATAAGAGACAGTTTAAAGTCCAATCCTCACAAACCAATGTACAGAGTTGACTTACATTAAAAATACACACGATATTAAAAGAATATATATTGACATGAAATAAATGAAAAGTAATGTTTAGATGATCAATGACATCTTAGGACCAAGGGAAATATATGATCATCACATCCATTCATTTAGAACTTTGTTAGAAGAAAGAATTATATGAGAAATTTGTTTTTATAAATAGAAGTGTTTTAAAGAAGCTAATCAACATTGTGAAAGATATCAAAGTATGATTATAAAAATATAAACCAACCTGTAACACAAATTCATCAAACACCTATCAAGATGATTCATGTATCCACATTAATAATTAATTTGCATTTGATTGAGAAATGTAAACCTATGCATTGATTGAAAAGACTGTTTTGGGGAAATATACGGTTATAAAGGAAGATATAGAAGCATGTTATGTACACCTGTGGAGTAATGTACACATGTTATGTACACCTGTGGAGTAAAACAAACCTGTGAAACATTGACCATGCTAGAACAATAAACCCATGTTCCACTGATTACAGTGGAGCTAAACTAAATTTGCCTAGCAACCTACAGTAATTGGGATGGTGTTACAGATATGTTAGGATACAAAGCTAGGATACTCTAATAAAATAATATCAAGACTGAAAATGGAAGTTTTTCTACCTCATAAACCTACTATGGAGCTGTCCCAAACTACACACATACTGGGCTGCAGTAGTGACTACGGTCAACTCAGTACTTAAAGTCTCTCTTCCACAGGACTTGAGAGCATGTCTCCTGGGTTCACTGCAAGGATATGAGTGGGAGTTGCACACTACAGAGGCTATCCACAGAGTCTTATTCCAGGCCAGGAAACTAATTATGATACATTGGAAGTCTGAGGATCCCCCGACCATAAAGGAATGGATTACTAACATTGGTGTGGTGGAAGGACATGCGCCAAACTGCTATCCGCCTCAGGCCCAGCCGCCACTGCATTTACCCAGTGCGCTTTTAGGGAGATATAACGTCCCTGACCGTGCTTACTGGTCCATGTATCCGTAGTTAGGTGGACCTTGGCACAGATGGCGTTGCGCAGTGCACACCTGATTTTGTCCCCCACTTGGTTGTGCAGGGAAGGGATGGCTCGCCTGGAAAAGTAGTGGCGGCTGGGCACGGCGTACTGTGGGACAGCCAATACCATCAGGCTTTTAAAACTCTGCGTCTCCACCAGACAGAATGACAGCATTTCAAAGGCCAGTCATTTTGAAATGCTGGCATTCAGGGCTCCAGTGTTTGGGAGATAGAGAGCTGAACGCTTCCATGGGACATTGTGGAGATGTTTGGTGACCCAGGTGGTAGTGTTGCTTGCCAGTCCTCTAATTGAGGGGTGGCAGGTGGCACTGTCACTACAGAGGTGGATGAAGAGACTGAGAGGCCCGAGACTGATGCAGAAGAGGAAGCAGGAGGAGCCAGAGACCTTTCTTGTTTTTTGAGGTGTCTACTCCACTGCAGCTCGTGCTTTGCACTTAGATGCCTGGTCATGCAGGTTGTGCTCAGGTTGAGAACGTTTGTTCCTCGCTTCAGGCTCTGATTGCACAACGTGCAAACCACTCGTGCCTTGTCATCAGCACATTGTGTGAAGAACTGCCACGCTAGGGAACTCCTTGGACCTGGCTTTGGTGTGCTCGGTCCCTTGCTGCGTTGGGCAGTAGCAGGCGTACTGTCTAGGGGACGGACGCTCTGCTTTGGCACCCTGCCCCCTCTTCTGCTGTGCTGGTGGCTCTGTGCGACCACCGCCTCTTCCTTCCTGCATGAGGTTGATTCCATGTCGGGTCGAGGACCTCATCATCCTCCACATAATCTTCCACCCCGTCTTCACCACTGCCCTCCTTGTCGGTCTGCACAATTGCAAAAGCATCATCCAAGACGTGCTGTGATGGTCCCCCCATGTACTCATCTTGAAATATAAGTGGTTGGGCATCAGTGCACTCAATCTCTTCCACTTCTGGGGCTGGGCTAGGTGGATGGCCCTGGGAACACATGCTAACAGACTCATCAAAAAGCAGAAGAGGCTGCTGCATGATTTGGGGCTCAGACTGCTTGGCTGATTTGCAAGGGGGTGAGGTGAAAGACTGATGGTGGACATCGGCTACAGGCGCCAACTCTGAACTTTCAGCACAAGACTCGTTGGGAGACAATGTGAAGGAACTGGAGGCACTGTCAGCAACCCAATCTACTACCGCCTGTTCTGCTCCTGGCCTCAACATTCGTAGAGCTGGATTAGGCTCGACCAAATACCGCCGCAGGCTCTGTCGCCTACTCACACCTGAGAAAGGTGTTTCACTGGTGTGTGTAGCTGGCACAGATCGACCACGTCCTCTCCCTGTAACATGAGCTCCACCAGCAGCACCACGACCGCGGCCGCGGCCCTTATTTGACGTTCTCCTCATATTTCTCAAATGTAGGATCTTGCCCTAAATGGGTGTTTTTTGAGTACAACAATAGAACAACACTAGCTAAAGTGTTTATCTCACACCTACAGATATGGAGAAAACAATGCAAACACTGGAGGAAACACTGCAACTGTGTAGTTGCGATGACGTGAGAACGTTCTCACGTCATCGCAACTACACGAGGGGACGTACGCGTTCCACAAGCCGGCCGGCATTTTTTACTATACGCCTTGAATCTGCATCTGTTTGTAAGTGCATTTCTTTGGCTTTTTAGAGAATACATTTTTATATGGATTTACACTATTTTAGTTTTTTTTCGCTTCCATGCTGTGACTCATCGAGGATTGGTTTCTGATGTGTTGACATATTATAAGGCGAGAGCAGGTTATCCACCCTTTTGCTGCCTATATTGATCCCAGAGTGGATCCTATTGTCTGGTAAGGGTCAGTGTGTTCATTCGGTGGTGGTACCAGCACTTCTCTTCCTCACAGTTTTTGTTGTTTTCCTTCACGGGTGATCATGACCTGTTTTCATGCAGTCTACACTATGAAAAGTCTTCTTTGTTTTTTTTCACTGAGGAAAACATGACGATGTAAAGTGAAGTTCAAATACACCATTCTTAAGGCTGTTTTCGACCTCAAGAGGGTCATATTATCTGGTAAGGGTCAGTGTGTACTGTGTACCGTGGTGAAGGGTTGTCACTGCCCCCTGTCTACCATATAGCTATTCCTCACGGGTGGATATTATTCATAATTCTCAACGGTATCACACTATGAACGTTTTTTCTCTCTTTTCCGGTATTGTGTCTACACATTGAAATCTACAAGTGCAAGATTTTCGTGATTGGTAACGGGACATTGATCTTCCTGTATTTCGTTTGAAAAATTCAGCATCATTGGCTTCACAGATGGACCTCTGACCATTATAGAGAACTTAACCCTTCTTTTTCACGATTGACTTATAAGGTTTTTTCGCACATATATAATTTTATTTTGTGGACTTTACTAATATCATTTTAGTTTTGTATTTTAACCACTTTTGTTTTGATAACATACTGTGCCATCACGAGGCATTGTCTCACGTTTAGCGCGATTCCTCCCCTTCTTCCAATGTACTGGACACACACAATATATCACAGGTGCAGTGCTGGTGAAATATGCAGAGAGTCACCTACATATTTCTGTCCCTATAGCAAATAGTAGGAACCTGTCCCTAAACAATGTACTGGACACACACAGTATATCACAGGTGACAGGTGCAGTGCTGGGGAAATGTGCAGAGAGTCACCTATATATTTCTGTCCCTATAGCAAATAGCAGGAACCTAGCCCTAAACAATGTACTGGACACACACAGTATATCACAGGTGACAGGTGCAGTGCTGGTGAAATATAAAGAAAGTCACCTATATATTTCTGTCCCTTTAGCAAATAGCAGGAACCTAGCCCTAAACAATGTACTGGACACACACAGTATATCACAGGTGACAGGTGCAGTGCTGGTGAAATATACAGAGAGTCACCTATATATTTCTGTCCCTTTAGCAAATAGCAGGAACCTAGCCCTAAACAATGTACTGGACACACACAGTATATCACAGGTGACAGGTGCAGTGCTGGTGAAATATACAGAGAGTCACCTATATATTTCTGTCCCTTTAGCAAATAGCAGGAACCTATCCCTAAACAATGTACTGGACACACACAGTATATCACAGGTGACAGGTGCAGTGCTGGTGAAATATACAGAGAGTCACCTATATATTTCTGTCCCTATAGCAAATAGCAGGAACCTGTCCCTAAACGATAAGATGCAGATCTCACAGAAATAAACAGTGCTGGTGTAGATTTCTCAAGCAGGATAATCCTATCTAACACTCTCCCTCAATCAGCAGCAAACCTGTCCCTACCCTAGCTAAAGCAGACTGACGAGCCCTAAACTATGTAATGCACAGTCCCTAAACGATAAGATGCAGATCTCACAGAAATAAACAGTGCTGGTATAGAATTCTCAAGCAGGATAATCCTATCTAACACTCTCCCTCAATCAGCAGCAAACCTGTGTAGCTGGCCAGCTAGAACCTGTCCTAGGTAGCTAATATAACCTATATGTATATACAGCTAAGCCTGCTGGGAACCTAGTGTGGTGCACATGTTTATATGTGAGAGACAAAAGCAAAGTTATTCACAGTTGAATTCATGCCAGAAAGCATAGAGTTAAGCTTTTGTGACTCATCAGATGCCTTGGCCCAATCACAGCCTATCTCACATTGAGCAGAGTCTTGACCAGTCACAGCCAGATTTACAAACACTCTGTCTGGGAGGTTCCTAATACTCCATGTGCTGCTAGATTATTCCACCACAGAGACAGAGAGCCACATGGAGACAGAGACAGCAGAGCAGAACAGACACAAGGCCAAAGTTGTGTTTTATGGAAGCCAGGGGCTAAAAATAGTTATGTGACACAGTTATATATATATATATATGTTCTTATTGTAAATATTGTGGTTAGAACTGTATGTTGATCTAGTTGTGTGTTCACTTGTAGTTCCACCATACCTTCAAACCAAACCGAACCATACCTCCTAACCTAATTCACAAACCAAACCCAACTAAGCTAACCCTGAAAAAGCAACCCTGCAAACCAAGTTGCAAACAGAGTTATACCCTTCCGAGAAATCAGAGAATGCTTTGATAACTTACTGAGAGAGAGAGAGAGAGAGAGAGAGAGAGAGAGAGAGAGAGAGAGAGGGAGAGAGAGAGTATAAATACTGAAGAACGAAATATATCCATCATCTTATGTTAAATGACAAGATTGAATATTTTGAACCACCATTTTGTTATACTTTATTCATCACGTGTTTTTGTACATGGACTGTCTGCTGCAAAGCAGCAGCATTATATATGAAGTTAATAAAGAAGTTATTTTAAGCATTTAGTGTGCTCTTTAAACCTACTGCTTCCATAGAACAGCGCTAGAGGAATTTTTAGAGTAATAGACAGTCTTGTTGGACTGAAAAGTCAGAGATATCACAATTCTTCTAATGCCACAGTGCATGAGGCACGTCATAGTGCTGAGCCTGCCACAACCTGTCCCTACCCTAGCTAAAGCAGACTGACGAGCCCTAAACGATGTAATGCACAGTCCCTAAACGATAAGATTCAGATCTCACAGAAAGAAACAGTGCTGATGTAGATTTCTCAAGCAGGATAATCTAACTATGTCCCTCAATCAGCAGCAGCCTGTCCCTACCCCTAGCTAAAGCAGAGTGACGAGCTGTGCTGTGTGCCTCTATCTGATATAGAGGCTGGTCACATGCTGGGTCACATGCTGCACTGGCCAATCACAGCCATGCCATTCCTAGTCACAGTAGTAAAACAAATGGCGATTGGCTGCCGTGCAGCGCGCTGTAACATGGCTGAACTCCGAACCCGAACCCAAACTTTTTCCAATTATTCGGGTTCGGGTACAAAAAAAAAACAAAGTCCGTACCGAACCCGAACTTTACAGTTCGGGTTCGCTCAACCCTATTTGTTACCATTTTGTGATTGATTTTTTTTGATTGACCCTTTTGTCAAGCTCATATCCTGAGTCCTATTCATGGGGCTCGTTTGAGCATTATATTTATTCTATTAAAATGTATACTTTTTTACCAAATTCTGTATATCAAAAACACAAAGCCCCTAGGGGTATTCTTCTCTTTTTTCAAGTATTATCAGGGGTGTGCAGCATCCTTTATCCATGGGTTGTAATACCTTTTCTGTGCTAAGCACTGGGTAGTGAGGAATAATATAACCTGCTGATGAAGATTTAATGTTGTTTATTGCTATTGTAGAGATGCATGGTACTAAACTGTATTGCACTGATGACATTGTTTGTATGTTAATTCTGCTAAATAAATACTATTTTGTTGGATAAAAAATTAAGAAAATGGAAGTCTTCAGGGGTAGTTACATTGAATAGAGGTCATTGGCATAACCAAGAACTGGCTACCTTTTCTCAGACAGAGAAAAAAAATTCAACGGTAGTCATACAGTAGCAATTTATGATTGTTAGATGAGGAAGTCAGGAACAGCCCAGATTATGGAAGGAGTTCTGGAAATTGTGAGCGTTGATTGCTGTTATTGGGTAATTTTTGACTGTCTGACCTACTAGTTAATGGTTGTGCCACAAAATTCTCAGTATTTCATCTGCAGCATAAGCTTTGGAAAGCTGAATTTAAAAAAAGAATGGATGTTTCTTGTTTAACAACGGTTAGAGGTATTTTTCCAGAAGAATAGCTTTTAGTGAAGTCTATTTTAAAAGTCACAGGAACAATGAAGCCAGTACTGGCTTACTCGTTCTCTTTATCTTAAACTGGTGGCATGGTGAAATGTGATTCTTAAGGAAACTTCACAGGTGCTAACCCCCAATTTCTATGTAGTTCAGGCAGCCATTCTTATTTTTTCTGCCAGAGCTTCAGCACGACCTTGGGAAAAAAACATCTGAATTAGAGACTTAGTAACTCAACTTTAACCAGCTATCTGTGTGTTCTGCCTTCGCGGTCTGTGCTGTGTGACCCTAAATGACAGCAGAGTCAAATGTAACACTGTGTCACCACTGAATCTCCCCCTTGGAATGCATGTCTTGTGCTTCTAATATTCTATTTTACAAGTTTGGCTATAGATGTATGTACATATTTTAAAGTGATCCTTTCATTAGCTTTAACAATATGTGAACCGCAATGCCCTGTACACACGATCGGTTTGTCTGATGAACCGCTCGTGTGTGGGCCCCATCAGTTTTTTTCAGTAGAAAAAAAAAAGAACCTGTTTTAAATTTTTCTTATGGTTAAAAAAACGATAGAAAAAAACGATCGTCTGTGGGGAAATCCATCGGTCAAAAATCCACGCATGCTCAGAATCAAGTCGACGCATGCTCGGAGGCATTGAACTTCATTTTTCTCAGCACGTCGTTGTGTTTTACGTCACCGCATTGGACGCGATCGGATCTTTAACCAATGGTGTGTAGGCAAGACTGATGAAAGTCAGCTTCAAGGATATCTGATGAAAAAATCCATCGGTCTGTTTTCATCAGACGAACCGATCGTGTGTACAGGGAATTACTCTGTAAAACAACACATTCAATTTAAAGTATAAGTTCACCTTTGTAAACAAAAATAATAAATGTACATCTTTTTACAATTAAAAAAATGTGCATTGAACATTTATTCTCCAGGGTCTCTGCTAAAAAAATATATATATATATATATATATATATATATATAATTAATGTTTGGGGGTTCTAAGTAGAGGTCGACCGATGTAAAGGTCGGCCGATATATCGGTTGGCCGATATATCGGCCGATATTTGGGCTTTTTTAGGAAATTGGCCGATTATTATGTTAATTAGGCCGATTAGCATAGCGGTGCGGCTCCCATATGTACCTCGCTCATCACAGCTGACACGGCGCGCACAGTGAGAAGCAGCACAGCCCTGGGCACTGTGAATTTCAGACGCTGCCTCTCACAAACTTCTTTCTGCTACCCCAGCCCCTCCTTCTCCTCCTCTCTCCCAGTAAGCTGCAAGATAGATGATGGCCACTCGTTTCTGAACCCCTCCCCTTCTCTCCCTCCCGCCCACCCTATGACCAATCCTCTCCCACCTTCAGTCCTGCACAGACTATCGGGCGGGCGAGTGAGATGAGGGAGAGCCTGGGAAGAGTAAAACCAGAGGGAGAAGCCGAGAGATACCAGGGGGCGGGGCCAGCAGTTACAGGTTCTCGAATGGCATGGCACGTATGAGAATCCTCAGTGAAAGGTAGGACATAGATCGTAGATTAGATGCTTCATTCTATGTGGCTGTCTGTTCTGATTATGCAGCCTGCAGCTGCTGCATGTACACCATGGGGACTCTGTAGACTAGACTAGAGAGGTAAACTCATGAGGAATACCTGGGGGACAAAAAGCAAGTGAAAAAAGAGGGGGGCAAAAGGGGACAGAGCAAAGCTGATGGGGACAAAACAGAAGACACAGGATGGGCTTTACTCAGTGGGGTATCTGTCTGCTGAGTGCGGGCAGATGACAAGCCCATGTCTGCTCAGTTTCTGCTGAGCGAACACAGATACAGCCCCACTCTACTCTATGGGCAGTCAGATTTAGGCCCGGTTCACACTAGTGCGATGCGAGAACTGTGCAAATTCAGTGCGGGTCCCACATCGCACCTGAATCGCACAGTGGTTCACACTGAGATCTGAAAACCACTGCAGGTGTCAATGTAAAGCTAATACCCCCAGATCAGTTTCCAGATTGCAGTGCAAACGATGACATAGTGCAGGAATCGGATTGGATGGGTGTGAACACCCATCCGATCCGATTACAGTGCGAACCAAATAAAGGGTCCTGCACCATATTGGTGCGAATGCAATGCGATTTCAGCCATACAGTTTGTATGGCTGAAATTGCATCGCACAGACATTGCATGTGATGTGCACTCCAATGTGGTGTGAATCGCATGCGATGTCTGACATCATGGTTTTATTTTTTAACTGTTAGATTTTATGAGATGAAGGGGAAAACAAGAAGAAAAATCAGCCTAAAATATCGGCCGCAAAAATCGGCATCATATATCGGTCATCGGCCACCCCGATTTCCAAATATCGGCATCGGCCAGAGAAAAACCCATATCGGTCGACCTCTAGTTCTAAGTAAATTTCTAACAAAAACAAATGATTTTAACTTGAAACCAACAAGTGTCAGACAAAGGTTTATTTTTTAAGTGGTTAAACTTCCCTCATTTACAGACCGAAGTTCAATTCTTTGATCTAAAGAAAAAAATGTTACTATGTCTATAGTTAGCTCAGTGGCTGAGAAATGTTGTAAAAACTTGGCAGACTGCCTGTTTTGTTTTTGTTTTTTGACAGCTGTCGGTTTGAGCAGAGAACTCTGCACATAATCGGGAAAATGCATTGTTAGGATCGCAAGGGGAAAATAATCGTGATCTTGATTCTTAACAATGAATCATGCAGCTCTAGTGTAGGTGAATTTATTTTGTGTTTCATGGTAGTTGTGTCAGTCTGTACAGGGTTGGGTTACTCTAGGTCAGGCTGGAGGGCTCTACGGGGCAGGTCTCTACCCCCCCCCCTGGTTCTACACGCTTGGAGATGCTTTTGGAAGTTAGTGGGTGTAGGCCAGGGGGTCCTGATCTGCAAACTGGGGGAATCTGTCCAATCCCCAGGCTGAAACATCTGACAGGCTGGCTGGATCAGCCCTTAAATATCACAGAGCCTGTCCAGCAGGGGAGTTGAAGATGGGAGATGGATTCCTGAGGTTCCTGTGGTGAGACCTGGGAGGGGAATCCCTGGCTGGATGGCTCTGCCTCCATGATGGAGCTGAGGAAAGGAAAGAGAGGAAGCCTAAGAGAGAAATCTCTGTTACCTTTGGGTCTTGTGCAAAAGATATCCTGGTTGTCATGGGAATATCTGGACAGTAGAAGGCCTGAACAGAAGTATTGCCCAGTGCAGCAGGAATCAAGAGACAGTGTGAGAACCTCAGCACATCCAAGGGCATACAAGGGGAAAGACTGTCAGACATAGCATACTTTCAAAGGGACAGTGTTGTGCTTAATCCCAATCCCTTGCCCTGGGGCATTCTTCAGAGATGCCAGCTGGGCTGGTAGTCAAAGCAGCCAGGTGGTCTAGTATCTGCAAGTGTCTGAACTGTGTGAGGTTCTACTGAGGAGATACGATACTCCTGCATACAGTAGAGTACAGGATCTTCATGTTTATGTACATAGAAAATTAATTTGTACTCATCTGTTGTTCTTCAAGTCAAGTTGGGCATCCCATTATCCCTATACCACACCCTTGTTTTCCCCAATAAAACAACAAAGATAAGCCCATGGACTTATTCCTTGTAAGTCTAAATGAGAGTTAAAATTGTGTTTTGCCTGACATAGGAGGACTCAAAATCCAGTGGCTCCTGCCAGTGTAGCACTTCAAGACCTTATTTTGTCTTGAATAGGCAAGAAAAGGGTCCACTCAATGGAAACCCTTAAAGGGGTGTTCCAGCCAAAAAATGTGTTTATTAAAAGTCAGCAGCTACAAAAAGTGTAGCTGCTGGCTTTTAATAAACACTCACTTACCTGCTCCTGCGTTCCAGCGATGCGCCGACCGGGGCTCCGCTCCTCTCCCCCCCTCCCCAGTCAGCATCTCCATCCCGACTGTGGGCACCCAGCCGTGACAGCCTTCGGCTTCACGGCCGGGCACCCACTGCGCATGCGCGAGCCGCACTGCGCATGCGCGCGCGGCGCGGCTCGTCGCTGATTGGACAGGCGATTGCCTAGGACCTGTCAGTGTCCTAGGCCATCGCCTACAGGGAGGGGCTGAAATAAGGCGATTACGCCTCTCACCTTATCAGCCCCTCGGCGGAAGCAGGAAGTGGGACAGGAAGTCCCACTCCTACTGAAGCCCCCACTCCCCCCCAAAAAAAATTACATGCCAAATGTGGCATGTATGGGGGTGAGGAGTGGATTAAGAGGAAGTTCCATTTTTGGGTGGAACTCCTCTTTAATGAAAGATCTATGATGGCTGCTTTTGCTGACCTCCTTCTAAAAATACTAGCTGCCTTCGTTAATCAGAAAGTATCAATGCAAGAGATTTGGAATGGCTGCCAATCAAAAAGGCAAACGTAGGCAGTCTACATATTTCTCATTCCATATATAATCAGAAGTTTCTACATGCTTGGTCACTGTACAAGCCAGGGAGCTTTTTAGGTTATCTGTCTTCTGTTTTTATTTTATTTTTCTCTAACCCTTCCTCATTTGTTTTTCTTCTAGCCTATTCTTTTTCCCCCTCCTATACCACTTGCCTTCTTTGGTTTCTTTCTACTTCTATGTCTTTCCTTCTTTCCTCAAACTCTCCATCCCCTCTTTAGTTTTAGTTCTTCTTTCAGCTACCTTTCTTCATCCTTTTTTGCTCTTTCTACCTTTCTTCATTCTTTCTCTTATCTCCTCCCTTCCTTCCTTTCTTCCGTCTTTTCTTCCTTTCTTCCTTAGTTTCCTTCCTGCCTTTCTTCCTTCCGTCTAATTCTTCCTTCCTTCATCCCCTCATTTTCTTTCTCCTTCCTTTTAACTCTCCATCCCTCAACTCGTCCTCCATCTTCTTTTCCTTTCCCTTTCTTCTCTCTCCTCTCTTTATTTGTTTACTCTTTTTTCCCTTTCTCTTTCCCCTTCTATCCATTTCCATTTCCCTTTCCCCTTCTATCCCTTTCCATTTTCCTTTCCTTTCTTTTCCTTTCCTTTCCTTTTGCTTTCTTTCCTTTCCTTTTTCTTACTTTTCTTTCATTTTTCTTTCTTTTCTTTCCTTTCCCTGTCCCCTTCTATCCCTTTCCATTTCCCTTTCCATTTCTTTCCTTTCCCTTTCCCCTTCTATCCCTTTCCCTTTCTATCCTTTTCCCTTTCCCCCTTCTATGCTTTTCCCTTTAGCCTTCTATCCCCTTCCCTTTCCCCTTCTATCCCTTTCCCCTTCTATCCTTTTCCATTTTCCTTTTCCCCACTATCCCTTTCCCCTTCGGCCCCTTTCCCTTTCCCCTTCTATCCTTTTCAATTTTCCTTTCCTTTTCCCCACTATCCCTCTCCCCTTCTGTCCCTTTCCCTTTCCCTTTCCCCTTCTATTCTTTTCCTCTCCTATCCTTTTCCCCATGATTCCTTTCCCCTTCTACCCCTTTCCCTTTTCCCTTCTATTCCTTTCCTCTTCTATCTGTTTTTCCTTGCCTTGCCTTTCCCTCAGGGTTGATCCTAGGCAGGGTGCACAGGGTTCATTGCACCCAGGCGCCTGCAGAGGTGGGGCACCAAACATCTAACACTCTCTAACAAAAGCCTCTCTGTGTCTTCTTCCTGTATTTTGTTTATTGTTAAGATATCATGTAAGGATCCCAGGGTAATGAAGACTTTGTGGGGGGGCATCTCTGTGGTTCATTGCCATAGAAACATTTGTAAAGGGGAGGAGTTAGTAACATGACGGCGTCCATGTGGGGGCGCCAGAAATATTTCTGCATCGAGGCACCTGTGACACTAGGACCCATTCCTTTCCTTTCCTTTTTCTTTCTATTTTCATTTCCCTATCCCTTTCCCTTTCCCTTTTAATTCCCATTCCCTTTAGTTTTTACTTTCCGTTTCCCTTTTTCTTTTCCTTCCCCTTTCCTTCCCTTCATCATTTATTTTCTTGTTTCAGTTCTGTTATGTAACCAGTATAATTATTGTATTGTTGGCTCGTTTTAGTGGAATGATTAATAGCCCAAGGTAAGCAACTCATATAGATAAGTTATCACCCCGCATTACTTTTTTTTCTGTATTATGAATTGTGAATATATTTTTGTCTGGAAATGCTCTATTATAATCTGTGCAGCGGCTTAATGGAGGAGAGAGAAGTAGTGAAAACAATTATAGTTTTTTTATGGACTATCCCTACAAGCTTGAAAAGCTAAATTCCCATGATTGAAGAAAGCGTGTAAAGATAACGCATTAGCTTACATAAAGACTAATTAGACTTGAAAACAGTTTAGAAAAACCATTCTAAAAATTACAATGTCTTTCTTTTTGGTGCTCTATGCTGAAGGCAGAATCTCATGAAAGTTAGAATGCATATATTTGAAAAAAAAAAAAATGGAAATGCTAATCCCATTACCTTTTTACCGTCTGAAATAATAAACAGGGAGTTTGATACTCCATATTTACCTGAATTAAACAAATCTAGACTACCCTAAGCCAGAGAGCGGTAAATAAAAGGTACATGAGTGGGTGGATGCAACAGAGAGAAGGTGGGGGAGGAGTTAGGCTAGTAGGAAGAGGTCAGGAGGAGGAGGAGTCTCTTTGACCATTGTAGGACCACTTGGGCTAAAGCGACAGGAGCATTTGTTCCAGTCACCCAATGTTAAAATTAACCACTTCAGCCCTGGAAGATTTTACCCTCTTAATGACCAGGCCATTTTTTGCGATACGGCACTGCGTCATTAAACTGCGTTTAACTGACAATTGCGCGGTCGTGCAACAACGATCTTAAAAGGATCCGCACCTTGTAGACCTGTTGGTAGGCTCGTAGAGAATTTTAACATTTCCACGCTCTTACATCTTCATGAATACCTAGGGCCAGATTCAGATACAAAAATGTATCTTTCCGGCCGGGTAGCATTTCCTCTTTACACTACGCCGCCGCAAATATTATGGGCAAGTGCCTTATTCAGAAAGCACTTGCTCCATAATATGCGGCGGCGTAACGTAAAGTGCACGGCGTAAGGCCACGCAATTCAAATTGCTGAAGTGGGGGCATGATTCATGTAAATGAATCATGACCCCAAGTAATTGACTTTTTTTTGGACGGCGCATGTGCCATCCGTGGACGTTCCCAGTGCCCATGCGCGAAATCACGTCGCTTTTTCTCAATGTAAACGACGTGAACGTAACTAACGTCGAGCCCCATTCCGGAACGATTTATGCAAATGACGTAACCGACATACAATTCGACGCGGTCCCGACGTCCATACTTAACATTGGCTGCGCCTGCTATAGCAGGGGTAATTTTACGCCGGTCTAACTCTTACGCAAACGACGTAAAATACGACACGCCGTCGCAAGTACGCTCGTGAATCGGCGTAAATAGCTCATTTGCATAATTTATGTGAAAAACTGAAGCGCCACCTAGTGGCCAGCGTAAATATGCAACTTAAGATACAACGGTGTAAGCGAATTACGCCGCTCGTATCTTAGGAGAAAGCCGGCGTATCTTGTTTTCTAAATACAGAAAACAGATACGCCAGCTATTCTTAGTATTTACGCGGCGTATCTATAGATACGCTGACGTAAATACTTCTGAGTCTGGCCCTTAGACTATATAGTCAAATGTATTAGGAAGCTTGCCTATATACGCCCATCAACTTTAATGGCATCTCATTCTAAGTCCATAGGGTTCAATATTGAGTTGTCCCACCCTTTGCAGCTATAACAACTTCAACTCTTCGAACTCGAAGCTCATCCCTACTGCACACACATTTATGTCGGCAGAGGGGCTCGTACAGGCAAACGGGCAACCCTTTAAATTTGCCGTCTTGTAATAGAAAAAAAGCATGACAGGACCTTTTACATATGAGATCTGGGGTCAAAAAGACCTCAGATCTCATATTTACACTAAAATGCAATAAAAAAAATGTATTTATTGTCATTAAAAAAATGTCTCTTTAAGAGTCATGGGCGGAAGTGACATTTTATCACTTTTAATAAATGGTAGGTGGTGGTGCCCTTTTCTGTTTTGTTTTGATCCCTGAATGGCACCCAATCCGAGCAGCTGATCTCCTTTGTTCACAATACAGCAGGCCAGGCACTTGGCATGGGACCTGAAAGCTAGTGGAGTATTTACTTCAGTGATTTCCAGCTTCTAGAGGGATCCATCAGGTGTATGGTATATGCATCGTTACATTGGTCCAAGCTGAACCAATGTAACTATGTAAAAAAAAATGCCATACCTGAAATTCTTCTTTAACCACTTTAGCCTCGGAAGAATTTACCCCCTTCCTGACCAGAGCACTTTTTGCGATTCGGCACTGTGTCACTTTAACTGACAATTGTGCAGTCGTGCGACGTTGCACCCAAACAAATTTTTTTTTTTGCGCTATCAACAAAAAAGACCAGAATGTTTAAAAAAAAGCAATATTTTTTTTACTTTTTGCTATAATAAATATCCCCCAAAAATATATATATATAAAAACAAATTTCTTTCTCAGTTTAGGCCGATATGTATTCTTTTACATATTTTTGGTAAAGAAAAATCACAATAAGTGTATAGTGATTGGTTTGTGCTAAAGTTATAGGCCCGGATCCACAAAGAAGATACGCCGACGTAATTTCAAATGTGCGCCGTCGCATGTTTACGCCTATCCACAAAGCAAGATACGCCGAAAAACATGGCTTCAGCCGTCCAACGTAACTTGCCTACGCCGGCGTATCGTGAGCGCATAGTTACGCTGGACGCATTCGGCGTTCCCATGAAAAATATGCAAATGAGCAAGATACGCTGATTCACGAACGTAAATGCGCCCGTCGCTGTAAGCTACGCCGTTTACGTAAGGTATACGTCCGGCGTAAAGTTACCTCTGCTATATGAGGCGCAGCCCATGTTAAGGTATGGGGGTCGGAACAGCCGTCAAATTTAATGTCGTTTACGTAAGGCGTACGTGAATGCGCCTGGGCGTAAGTTACGCTCACGTCGTATGCAGTGTTCGACATTTCTTAGGAATTCTAGCCGGCGTAATTCTGACCATGCGCACAGGGATACGTTCATGGACGGCACATGCGCCGTTCGTTTGGCCATGCATCTACATGGGGTCAAGCTTCATTAGCATACAACACGCCCCCTACCTGCCTACTTTGAATTACATGGGCTTACGCCGGCCCATTTACGCTACGCCACCGTAACTTAGGACGCAAGTGCTTTGTGAATACTGCACTTGCCTCTCTAAGTTGCGGCGGCGTAGCGTAAAGAAGATACGCTACGCCCGCACAAAGATAAGCCGCGGTACGTGAATCCCGGCCATAGTGTCTACAAAATAGGGGATAGTTTTATGGCATTTTTATCATACATTTGTTTTTTATTAGTTATCGTGACTGCGACATTATGGGACCATTGTCATTTAAATGACATAAATGACACTGGCAGGGAAGGGGTTAAACACCAAGGGGCGATGAAGGGATTTAGTGTGTCCTAGAGAGTGATTCTAACAGTAGGGGGGATGGGCTACCACTGACATGACAGCGATCACTGCTACTGATGACAGGGAGCAGTGGATCCCTGTCATGTCACTAGGCACAACAGGTAAATGGTTTGTTTACATAGCCATATCCCCGTTCTGCAGCTCTGTGACATGATCGCGGGCACCCAGCAGACATCAAGTCCGCGGGACCCCCCGACACGGTCACGGAGCACGCGTGCCCGCTAGGGTCACCACATTTCCAAACTACCATTTAGGGACACCCTGTCTTCCCAAAAATCAGCTTGTGCTGTAATTAATCACAGCAAAGTGATTGGACACAAGAGGCGGGATTTATGATTTCTCCAATCACAAGCAGGGGGCGGGGATTGTGCTCCTCCAGGCATTCCCAGCCAGGACAAGTACTGTCAGTGGGTCAAGCGGTGATGTGGTGGCCTTTTTTGGGGGCATCAGACTGGCCCAGGGGGAGGCTGTGTCAGTTTCATTCCGGGGCAATATATTGTCCTTGAATGAATGTGCCCCGGACAGACCTGCAAAATGCTGGACTGTCCCGGGCAATCTGGGACACGTGGCCACCCTAATGCCGGCAAGGTGGCAGATTCAATGATACATACCTGTACAGTGGAGGACTGACAACTCATGGGGCCCCCGGGCAATAGAAGATTATGGGGCCCCTGGGCTTACAGATGGCCACTACGCCAGGAGGCAGTGCAGAGGCAGGGCAGCTAAAATCTCGGGATTTTCACATCAAAAGAATGTCGGTTTCGGACATATCAGGGACAGATGTAAAAAAAAACACAGATTTTTACATACCGTCCCTGGTTTTACTGAGCCTGGCAACCCTGATGGGGCCCCCTAGTGGCATGTACATTGCTTTGCACCATTCTGCCAATGTATATCGGCATTAGCCAGTCAGCAAGTGGTTAAAAGAACTGTATACAGCAAGACACAATGCCAAACATATTGAAAAAAACACTGTCGATTTGGGGTTTACATACACATTAATGGTCTATTTAAACATACTTGCTGGTTCTTTCCTGGCCCAAAAGGATTCTGGGAAAATAAGGTTCCTCGAGTGATTACGGGCACTTAGATTTTAATAATTTTTGACAGTTGAACAAAATAACGTAGACCTCGCTCTAACAGAGACCCTACCTTCTTTCCACCATTCCCAGCCCTTTGGCCATAAACAATTACATCCTGTGATATTTCCTCTTGTGAAATTCTCAGAAAGGTGAACGTTGAAAGAATATATTTAAATTCATTGGGCTGACTTTGTTAACAAAGAGCGGAGAGGCAGGGAGAGCGGGGCTATCCTTTATCGTCTGTGTCCAATTCTGTTTGTCACATTTCATGCGTCTGAAGCAAATTTCTTAATCAGAAAGGATTACAGCAGTTCATAGCTGCCAGTTTTTATTTTCCCATGAAACATGAAGAAAAGTGAAACTCGCGCGGAGGCCTAATGCGACCCGGGGAAGCTTCTCGATTCCGGCGGGAGGATCTGGAAAATTATACAGCCTTTTCCTCTTATGAGATGTATTATTTATCACCATAAATGCTATTTTTACCTGAACATAGAGAATAGAGGAGGGAGGTTGGGTGAAGGTAAAGACCAAGTGAAATTTGAACTTGGCTAAAAAGTTCCATCAGCTTTAGTTATTTTTTTTCTCTTTTCTACTTTTTTCTTTTTCATGAGATTTCCTTTTACTGTCCCAACTTTTTTCTGTTTCAAATTATTTTTATTTTTTCAAGAGAAGAATGAACAGCAGCATCACCAGTAGTGTAATTAGGTTTTGGTTCTGCCCTAGGCCTGACTAAACTTGTGCACCCCCTAATTTAAATATGACCCACCCCTTCCTGTAAAGGCCACACCCCTTGCTGTTTAAGACCTGCCCTGAAGTTTTCAAGTGGGGACACTAGTTGTGAGGGCCTGGGGGAGGGGGCAATGAATTCCCTTCATTTGCATAGATTTCCTCTCACTTCCTGTTTGGCTATGGGGCAGGAAGTAAAGGGAAATTTCTGCAATGGGACAGGGATGGTTAAAAATTAACTGACAGGGGCTATAACCCTCCCTTAACCTATCCAAAATGAAACCAAAAAAAGTGTTGCCTACAGATCTACTGTAAGCACAAATTTCTAAAAAAATTTTTAGAGAGGACTGAGAACATATAACCATGCCAATGGTGCAGCAGAAACATATAGCACAGTGAGGAATTTTTGTGGTCCAGGATGATAGGACAGTCAAAATTAAAAGCAGTGCCCCCCGTGTTGCGGAATGAAGGCCTCCTGCATGCCGGTAGCAGTGTGGCCGCTTTATGGGGGTGCTAGACTAATTTACCTCTCAGCCCAGTCCGCCGCCCCATGAGACTTCTGCTGCCCTAGGCCTGGGCCTTGTTGGTCTGGGTCAGGACACAGCATTGAGTATCACTCACATAGTCAAGATATTTGTGGATGTATAGAAATAGTAAAGTGCACAAGGTAGTCCCCTCAAACACTACTAAACGAAAGGTTGATAGGTGACCTTTACTCTGCTCTCCTGCTGGCCGCCTTCTCCAAGGTCCACATACAACATGATGAAGGATAGAGGCAAGGTATGAGCAATATGGATGAGGACCAATGCATCAGACGCAGTTCCTCTTGCATCTATCTCTCACTCTCAAAAAAATGACAAATATTGATGTAGCACCCTAATATGTAGGCAGGGTTGTTAGTAAATTTACCTGCAAGGTGTAGTTACCCTAGCCAAATTGATAGGAGATCAATTGATACCACTCTAATTCTGGAATTGCAGCACTTCTCTCTTCTGTCACTAGATGGTATCTGGAATAGATGGGGTATCTCAGCAAATGGGCAGGAATCTTCTTGGGTTCCTTGGCCTACTGGGAGAGCCTATTTGTTTGGTTAAAATCAGTTGATCAGTTGACCATTCTCATTGGGTTGGGCCGATCGTGTGTACGCGGCCTTAGGGCCCTTTCACACGTGCGGACCGTTTTTTAGGTCCGTTTTTTATCATCAGTTGATCAGTTTTTCATCAGTTTTTCATCAGTTTTCTATCAGTTTTCTATCAGTTTTTCATCCGTTTTCATCAGTTTTTCATCTGTTTTTTCATCCGTTTTTTCATCCGTTTTTTTTTGGTTAGAACTTTTTTTTTATTACATATTTTGATGAAAAACGGACGTTAGCGGATCGGATGTTAAACGGATCGTCCGCTAACGTCCGTTTTTCGTCCGTTCTGTTTTTTTGACGGAAGAAAAATAGGGTTTTCTTCCGTTCAAAAAAACGGAGCTTGACGGAGACGGACGTTAGCGGATGCATGTGAAAGGACCCATAGGAAAGCATTGCGGTCAAAAAACGGACGTCTAAAAACGGACGAACGGTCCGCACGTGTGAAAGGACCCTTACAGACTGAAAAGCGCAAATTGTCTTTTACTAACACGAAATCAGCAAAAGCAGCCCAAAGGGTGGTGCCATCCGAATGAAACTTCCCCGTTAGGCCTCTTTCACACGGAGCGGTCCGTTTTTCGGTCTGCTCCGTGTGTGTCCGTCGGCTCAGCGGGGGGTCCCGCTCAGCTGTCGGCGGACAGGGCGGACCCCGCACACTGTGCAGGGACCGCCCTGTCTCTCCTCCGCTATCCCCTATGGGGAATCGGATGGAAACGGACCGTCTGTCCGTTTGCATCCGATCCGATCCACCGGATGGAAGAAAAATAGGGTTTTCTTCCATCCGCAAAACGGATCCAGGCGGACGCGGATAGTAGGCGGATGTTAGCGGATGCATCATCCGCTAACGGATCGGCTCCCATAGGGACACATTACAAGTCCGTAAACAGACTTGTAATTAGCGGACCGTTCGTCCGCTCATGTGAAAGGGGCCTTATAGTGCCGTTGTACATGTTGTATGTCACCGCTAGGCATGAGCTTTGAGTAGAACTCATGTTCGACTCGAACATTGCCTGTTCGCCGAACAGCGAACTATTTGGGGTGTTAGCGGCAAGTTCATGTGAACTTTAGAACCCTGTTAAAGTCTATGGGACTCAAACGTTTGAAATCTAAAGTGCTAATTTTAAAGGCTAATATGCAAGTTATTGTAATAAAAAAAATTTTGGGACCTGGATCCTGCCCCAGGGAACATGTATCAATGCAAAAAAAAGTTTTAAAACTGCAGTTTTTTTGGCAGCAGTGATTTTAATAATTCCTTTAAGTGAAACAATAAAAGTGAAATATTCCTTTAAATTTCGTATAGTATGTCTGTAAAGTAGCGATTGTTTCCCATGCTTAGAACTGTTCCTGCACAAAATGTCATTTCTGAAGGAAAAAAAGAAATTTAAAATAACTTGCGGCTATAATGAATTGTCGGCTCCCGGCAATACAGAGAAAAGTCATTCATAACAAAAAAAAAAAATGTGTGGGGGTCCATGGCATTTTTTTGAAAAATTTAGGGTGGAGTTCCCCTTTAGATCCATATCAGACCCGGGGTCTCAAATGGATATTAGGGGGAACCCCACATAATTTTTTTTTAATTTGACGCATGGTTCCTCTTAATATCCATACCAGACCCTAAGGTGAGTGATTTTAAATGACTTTTTTCCTTCAGAAATTACATTATGTGCAGGGACAGTTCTAAGCACAGGAAACAAGCGCTACTTTACAGGCATACTATACACCCCCCTAGGTACAAAATTTAAAGGAATATTTCAATTTTATTGTTTCACTTTAAGCATTATTAAAATCACTGCTCTTGAAAAAACATCAGTTTTTTAAAACTTTTTTTGCATTGATACATGTCCCCTGGGGCAGGACCCAGGTCCCCAAACACTCCCCTGGGGCAGAACCCGGGTCCCCAAACACTTTTTAGGACAATAACTTGCATATTAGCCTTTAAAATTAGTACTTTAGATTTCAAACGTTCGAGTCCCATAGACTTTAACAGGGTTCTAAAGTTCACACAAACTTTTGGTCTGTTCGCAGGTTCTGGTGCAAACCGAACCCAGGGGTGTTCGGCTCATCCCTAGTCACTGCACTTTGCTAGAGCATTTTTTTTTTCACGATCGTGTGTAGGCAAGGCCGTTTTAATGATCGGGTTGAAAAAAACGGCGGGTAGAGAGGAATAGAAAAGAAGAATACCAAAAAAAGCTGAGATTTACAGCAAATCGGAGGGAAGGGATAGAGAGGGGGAACACGACTCCCTCCAGGGATTGGAATGTAAGTGCTGTGCCTACTTTTCCAAATATTACTGGTTACTAAAGCTGATCTGTTCACTTCTGTGTAAAGAATACAACAGCAGAGGTTGACCTGGTTGTACAGATAACCGTTTGCCGACCAACCGCTGTCATTATAATGTGGAAGGTTGACATGGCTGCGCGAATCGCCGTAGGTGTACATCTGCAATTTTAAGAGCTCTAGGGCTCTCTCTCTCTCTCTCTCTCTCTCTCTCTCTCTCTCTCTCTCTCTCTCTCTATATATATATATATATATATATATATATATACGCATGTGCGTTTGAGCTTTGGGGTGCACACCTTAAATTTGCGCACACCTACAGTATGTTTATGATTCACTTTTCTATATTGTCCAAATATTTTTTCATTAGCATTATTGTATTGAAGAGGTAATAGTTGGTTATGAGGTAGGCGCATTGAATTTATATTTGCTTATACAGGTTGTAAGAACACAATTTACTGTTTGCAGCCACCTACACATTCATTAATACTCATTTATTAACACAGACAATGTTTCACATAATATTGGCTGAATAGGTAGCGTGGGATTGATAATTTATATAATTCTTGTTTACTGAAATAGGATCTATGTTTTTCTGCTTGTTTTGTTTTTCTGTGCATTAGCCCTAGAGAAGGGGGAGGCTGTTCCACCGAAACTTGAAACTCTGTCAGTGGTCTCCAAACTGCTGCCCGAGGAGTTTGTGGCCCTTTGTTTGTCCTTACCTGGACCTCAGGGCACCATTCCTTATACTGACACAGTGGGGCATTTTTCCTGCCAATGACATCAATGGTGAGGCACTATTGCTCCCACACTGACACCAATGATGGGGCACCATTCCTTCCACTGACTCCAACAGTGGGGCATTATTCCTGCCAATGGCACCAATGATGAGGCAATATTTCTGACACTGACACCAATGATGGGGCACTATTCCTTCCATACTGACACCAACTATAGTATAACATTCCTAACACTAAAACCAACGACGGACCCGTTTACTAAGAGGTTGTTGCGTCATTGCCTCTCCCTCTGTTTTGGATCACTCCATCTACCATTCACCATTGCATACTGGTAGATTTACTGCACAGCATTAGCCAAATTTGGATTCACATTTTTGAATCATGGCGTTCCTCATTCCGCATATGGTCACAATTTGACTTTTGACCAGTGGAGAATTTGATTGATTCTACTTCTCTGATTATTTAACCAGGAAACTTGGTAAAATCTAGGCTCTCTACCTACTATGACCATATTAAGTGAACAGCGATTGGGTGTGATTTATGGCTTTGAAGTTCTCTACGGGTCTGTTTGTTTGATTTTTTATCATCTCCAAGTTTGACCATTCTCATTGAGATTTGGATTTAACCTTATACATCACCTGTAAGGCTCCTGAAGAAGCTCATCGAGAGCGAAACATGTTGAGCGATTTCATTGCAGGCCTTCCACGCTCTTGGCTTGATCGTTCTGTATCTCTGATGGATGGTTTTAATATTTGTGATTTTCTATTCTATTTTGTAAATAAATAATAAAAATACAAAAAGATAAAAAATAAATCCTTTTATTACTTGTTGTTGTAAATTTATTGACACCGTTTAAAGTCCCAGGGTTTAGTAACCCAGTCCTATTCCAATTTATACACAATGTATGGGATGTGGTGTCTAGATTTGAGGATCTGTGTCCTACAAATTATTCAATGATGGGACATGGTTTACTCCTGCAGATGCTGGCGCATTTTCTACTCTCAGTGGCAACAGCCTGCCCCCCCTAAAGCCTGAAAGACAATGCCCCTTTGTTTGGAAAGTAACTCTATACCAGGGGTCTCCAAACTTTGTAATCAAAGGGCAAGTTAACTGTCCTTCAGGCTTTAGGGTGAGCCAGACTGGGGCCAGTGGAATTACAAAATGCCCCAACATCAGTGGGAGTAAACAATGCTCCATCATTGGATTTAGTGGGAGAAATGTTGCACCATTGGTGGTATCAGTGGGAGGACTGGTGCCCCATTGTTGGTATTCTGGGGAGGAATAATGCCCCAGTGTTGGTGTCTGTGGGAGGAATGGTGCCCCGACACTAGAAGAAATGAATAAATAGTACCCCAAGGGCCAGATAAAGGCAATCAAAGGGCTACATTCAACCAGTGGCGGTGCGTCCATAGTGGGCGCAGGAGCGCCACCCCTCTCTCCTGCACCCACCAATCAACAATACATAGATTCATGCATTGCATGAATCTATGTATTGTCGCCGCTGCCGCCCACTATTCAGGTGTCGGGCCCTCTGTTGAGCGCTGGCCATCTAAATAACATCGGTGGGTATGTTTTGGAAGTGCCTTAATAGAGCAAGAGGCTCTAATAGGCTTTCCGATTAGAGCCTGTGGGCTCTAATCAGCTTCCAAATGGTTAACTAGAGGGAGCACAGGCTCTGCGTTCCCTGGTTACACAGTGTTGTTTTAGGGAATTGCTTCCCTAACACTGACCCACCTCTCAGCCAATCAGGTTCACCGGGTCTGGTTACCGGTCACCTGATTGGCTGAAGCAGCAGGCTTGGAAGGTCGAGAGGAGAAGCGGGCGGGAGACGAGTCTTCCTTATCAAGGTAGAAATAAAGGGCACCACCTGACGCCATCACTCACTACCGACCCGAGACAAGCTAAGGGCTGGGAAGACGACAGGCATGTGGGGGCAATGTTTGGGGCACTGTGGCAACACTTGAGGCACACTGGCAGCATTGAGCACACTGGCAGCATTGGGAACACTTGAAGCATTGGACACACTTGCAGCATTGGGCAAATGGCACACTGGCAGCATTTGGTGGGCACAGTGGCAGCATTTGGTGGGCACAGTGGCAGCATTTGATGAGATACGCCGCGTAAGTACAAATGTGCACCGTCGTATCTATGCGCCGCACCCGTAGAACTAAGATACGCCAAAAAACTGACTTCATCCGACCGATGTAACTTGCCTACGCCGGCGTATAGTGGGCACATATGTACGCTGGACGCATTTGGAACTCCCATTGATTTTCGATGCAAATATGCAAATGAGGGAGATACGCCGATTCACGAACGTACTTGCGCCCGACGCATGTTTTAAGCGATTTGCGTAAGGGTTACGTCCGACGTAAAGTTATTCCCCATATTGGAGGCGCAACTCATGTAAAGGTATGGACCAGGAAATGAACGCCGTCGATTTTTACGTCCTTTACGTTGTACGTGAATAGGGCTGGGCGTATGTTACGTTCACGTCGTAGGCAGTGTTTTGACGTATCTTAGGCAGTTATTTCGACGTGACTGTGAGCATGCGCACTGGGATGCGTCCAAGATACGACGCATGCGTCATTCGTTTTTTGAAGCTCAGCCCATCATTTGCATGGGGTCACGCTTCATTTAAATATATTACGTCCACTTCCAGCCCACTTCCACCTACTTTGACTTACGTCGGCTTACGCCGACAACTTTACTCTACGCCGGCGCAACGTTGAGAGCATTTGCTTTGTGAATTCCATGCTTGCCTCTCAACGCTGCGCCGGCGTAGCGTAAAGAAGATACGCTACGCCAGCAGAAAAATGCGCCCAGGTACTGTATGTGAATCCGGGAGCTCTGGAGAGCAGTCATGTGCTGCCAATCAGATGAGGATTTGACAGGGGAATTATCCTAGCGGATTCGAAAGCACAGGAATCAGTCAATAAAAATGCAATTCTATAAGGTGGCAAATTAACAAGGAGCACGTTTGTTGCAAGGTTTATGCATTAATAAAGGTTAAACTACATACAGCACATAATAGTAAAAATTGACAAACAGTATTTGTGCTTTTAAATAACCACAATTTGTTCTTAATAGCAACTATTGCATTAGAGTAGACAACTTAACGCCATCATATTTCCTGCTAAGTGGTACTTTATTTTTTTTAAATGTTAATGAATTGTCTTTAAAACATAAGAGCGTTCAAATTATTTTAGCTGAAAAAATGTCAAATGAAAAGTTAGAATTTGCATCTATTTAGCACTTGTCACAAAACAGCAAAACATCCTTTTTAGGAATGAAATAAAATCAAATTTTCACTGGATATTTATTTCATATAAAAATTCTAAAATGTTTTGATAAATTGAAATGTAATATACAAGTCTAAGTTCCCCTTCTGGGCACATCAGACATAGCTCTAATGGGGTACAAATTGGGAGGAAAAGTGTATGGACAGCCGCACACCAAAAATGACCTTAGAAGGTAGCCTTTTTTTTTTTTAGCTATGACTAAGCACTAGACCTCAGTGCGAAATGCGTCAGCTATATATATTGCAGATGTCTCCTTCTAGGTACAGGTCTACTCCACCCATGCTTGCCGTGTTTTGTAGTGCTTTTATCCTTTTTCACCAATAAAGGCTACCTTCTAAGGTCATTTTTGGTGTACGGCTGTCCATACACTTTTTCTCCAAATTTTTGTCTTGTGCATTGCCAGCACCGACGGTTTCTGAGAGGACATTGATTGCTTATTGCACTCACCTGGAGCGGCGGTCTTATTTTTTCTAATGGGGTAAACATATAAGCGACTGAGACTCTAAGCCTTCTAATATTATTATTATACAGGATTTATATAACGCTTACACTGCAGTACACACGATTGGTCAGACCGGTGAGAATGGTCTGATAGAACGTTTTCATCAGTCAAAACCGATCGTGTGTGGGCGCCATCGGTTATTTAACCATCGGTTAAAAAAAAGCCAACTTGTTTTAAATTTAGAGGGTCACTAAAGGAAAACATTTTTTTTTAGCTAAATAGCTTCCTTTACCTTAATGCAGTCCTGGTTTCATGTTCTCATTGTTCGTTTTTTCAGTTGCTGTAATTCTGCTCTGATCTCCACACTTCCTGCTTGTCTGGCTCCTTATGAAAAATCTCATGGCACCTTTTCACTGTGGTCTAAGCTGTGTGTCTAAAACTCCTCAGAACCAATCAGATTAATTTTAAAAACAAAACACTGCCCTAGATTTGTTTGTTTTTGTTCTGTGTGTCTTCTGTACTTCACAGAAACATTAAACCAGTTTAAAAAACAGTTTAAAAACAAAAGTGAAACTAGAGGTACATTATATGATTGATTTTTATCTATTTTTAATCATTTTTAAAAGGAATCAGTTAACTTTTATGTCTCTATACCCTGTAAACAGTAATTTCATTCCTTTAGTGACCCTTTAACCAATTGATTCCTAACCGATAGAACAAAACCAATCGTTAGTAGGCACGTCCATCGGTTAAAAATCCATGCATGCTCAGAATCAAGTCGACGCATGCTTGGAAGCATTGAACTTCATTTTTTCAGCACGTCGTTGTGTTTTATGTCAACGCGTTAACTCGGTAGCTGGTGTGTGTGACCCCTGGACGGGTTCACTACACGCTGAACTGTACAAAAGGCACTTGAGGATGACTGAAAACAAATGATATGGTTTATTTTTCCATATTGCTGGATACAAGTGCAAGCATCAAAACAGCATAAACAAAACAAAACATAAAATAAACCCTTGCCACTTGGGGCGTCTACCTTCCCAACACAGGAACCTACCTATGGAGTCTGGCACAGCCTACTGCTGGGCAGACACTGCTGGTCCTACAGTAGAAAACAAAAAAAGTCTCTTTGATATTTCTCACACAGAAATATCCATCAGCACCTCACCTCTTCAGTAGGGTTTGTGACTGCTCCTTCACTCACACAGCCTCAGGATGCAGCAATCAGTCGTCATCCTTAGGCTGTCTTTATAGGGGCTTTAATTGCTTAATTCTGAACAGCTGAAATCTTTTAACGCCCCAAACCTCTCTTGCCATCTCTGCAGCCGACGCCTAATAGTAATTGGTGTATTGTCTAAACAAGGCAGAAATATATCTCCCATCTGTGACAACACACACAGATTTACCTGACTTCCTGTCACAGTAGGCACAACTGACCATTAGTCAGCTTCATCGGTTAACCGATGAAAACGGTCCATTAGACCGTTCTCATCGGATGGACCGATCATGTGTACGCGGCATAACAGTAAAAGCCTGTACACACGATCGGATTTCCTGACAACAAATGTGTGATGGACAGGTTTTGTCGGAAAATCCAACCGTTTGTACGCTCCATCGGACAATTGTTGCTGGTTTTTCCGACAACAAATGTTTTATAGCCTGCTTTAAAACTGTCCGACAACAAATGTGTCTTGTTGGATTATCCGATCATGTGTACACAAGTCCGTCGGAAAAAAATCCAAAGTACAAACACGCATGCTCAGAACAATGCTAACCATAGCACAACATTAGAAGTTGCCCAAAGGGTGGCACTAAAGAGCTAAAAAAACACGTGGTTGGCTGAAAAAGTTCTACCGTCTGTATGCAAGTTCACAGCCAACGCCCTTCAGACAAAAATCCACGGATTTGTCAGATGGAAATCCGATCGTGTAGAGGAGGCTTTAGGGATACAGTACAGTTGCAATAAAATGCAATAGATTAAAAAAGGATTAGGAGGGCACTGCTTGGGAGAGCGTACAATCTAGAAGGGTTGTGTTGTCTTCCTTGAAGTCCTTGAAGCAGTCTTATGCCCCGTACACACGATCGGATATTCCAAAAGCAAGAGTCCGATGTGAGCGAATTCCGACCGTGTGTATGCTCCATCGGACTTTTGCTGTCAGAATTTCTGCCAACAAAAGATTGAGAGCTGGTTCTCAAATTTTCCATTTTCGGAAAATCTGATCATCTGTAGCAATTGCGACAAGCAAAATTGTGACGCATGCTCGGAAACAATTCGACGCATGCTCTGAAGCATTGAACTTCATTATCTCGGCCCATCGTAGTGTTGTACGTCACCGCTATCTGGACGTACAAACATTCAGAGAACTTTTGTGTGACCATGCGTATGCAAGCCAAGCTTGAGCGGAATTCCGTCGGAAAAATCATCCAAGGTTTTTCCAATTGAAAATCCGATTGTGTGTACATGGCATCAGGCCTTTTTGCAATCGGCCCTAACCCCCACCTCCATAAGGGATATAATTACTGCAGATGTCTCCTTCTATGTACAGGTCTACTCCACCCATCCTACTGCCCTGTCCAAGGGCCTATGTGTGCTTTTTGTATCCTTTTAGGTGTGGGGTGTTTGGCTCCCATGCCCCAAGACAGTTTGTGCCCCTCTGTACCTGACATATATTTGGGTCAGCTGACTCACCCTTGACATCATTGGAGGAGGGTTCTACCTAAAAGGGACGTTCGCTACGTTGCAGATAAAGAAAGGAGCTGTGTGTTAGTGGGCGTCCTGACTCTCCTGTAGTCCAAGGGAGGGGCCGAGCATGACAACTCCACACCAGGGAGAAAGCCTTGCATTACACTTCTAGAGTTCCAGTCTCCGCTTCCAGCACAACGCTTATTTGTAGATTGTTCCTCTCTCTACTGTACAATACTTGGTTCCTGGTAGATCAAGAACATGGTTAAAAACTGCCATTTGCAGACAGGGACCGTGGGCCCCTTTAGTACAACAAAAATAGGAAAGTCTTTAGTGTTAATCTTGGTGGATTACTGCTCCCAGTCAGTCCTCTACAGGCCCTGCCAACCCTGATGGCTGCAGCTGTCTGACTTTACTGCCCATGACATCACAGTTTCTCCTACTGGCTCTACATCCATCTCAGACTGCACACTCCCAGTCTGTTCCAGGATGCCTCCCCAGCTCTCCCAACTGTGCCTGTCACTCACCAGCCCTCCTGGCTGCACTCCGGTGGATCCCTCCTGGAAACTTGCCCGGCAACAATAGCTCCCACTGTCTTTCTCGGTTCCTCTTTGTGCCTCCTGTCTAGATCCTCCTTTGTTACTCAGGTAGGCTTCGACTTGCACCTGAACCCCTCAGGCCCAAGGTCACCCCCCAGACTGGGGACGTTGAGGCCTGCTCTGAGTGGAACATGTCCTGTTAAACCGCTGTATGGTCTTGATCACCGTGCTGCAGATCAGTTTCAAGGTCTTGGCAATCTTCTTATAGCCTAGGCCAGTGATGGCGAACCTTGGCACCCCAGATGTTTTGGAACCACATTCCCCATAATGCTAATGCACTCTGCAGTGTAGCTGAGCATCATGGGAAATGTAGTTCCAAAACATCTGGGGTGCCAAAGTTCGCCATCACTGACCTAGGCCATCTTTATGTAGAGCAACTTTTTTTTTCTTTTCAGATCCTCAGAGAGTTCTTTGTCACGAGGTGCCATGTTGAACTTCCAGTGACCAGTATGAGAGAGTGAGAGCGATAACACCAAATTTAATACACCTGCTCCCCATTCGCACCTGAGACCTTGTAACACTAACGAGTCACATGACATCGGGGAGGGAAAATGGCTAATTGGGCCCAATTTGGACATTTTCACTTAGGGGTGTACTCACTTTTGTTGCCAGCGGTTTAGACAATAATGGCTGTGTGTTGAGTTATTTTGAGGGGACAGCAAATGTACACTGTTATACAAGCTGCACACTCACTACACAACATTGTAGCAAAGTGTAATTTTTTCAGTGTTGTCACATGAAAAGATAGAATAAAATATTTACCAAAATGTGAGGGGTGTACTCAGGGCTGGACTGGGAATAAAAACCAGCCCTGTAAAAAATTCCATACCAGCCCCACAGCATTATTATACCCGCGTAACAGCATAGCGTCATTATTTTCCTGTTCATGAAAGGGAAAACCATACATTTTAAAGCACATTTGAAGAGTGTATTATATATAGATAAGACAGATATGAAAGCACATAGGGCTTTATATATATAAAAGCACATTTCAGTTAAAAGTGGTAAAGGTGGTGTCAATCATCAAGGTAGAACTCAGAACGTGGGGGGGGGGGGGAACCACCTTCCGCAGAAAGAATACACTAAGGTTAGGGGGGTGGGTTACTGATATAAGAGGAAAACCTTTATATCACTGCCTCTTACATTATCGTATCGTCACTTTTCCCTTACATCAGTGACCCCCCTCAGACTGGCCTAGCGGTGCTGTCACTGACCTCCTCTCAGGTGCACTGTGCAGGGCTCAGTCAATCGGCTCCAGGGGTGGAAAGTACGGGGGGCTGGAGCGCACTATAGGGGGCAGAGAGCACTGGCGGGGTTGGAGAGCACATGGGTGGGGGCAAAATGCAGGGGGAGTGGAGAGTACAGGGGTGGGGAGCGAAGAGTGCTGGGGGGGCCTGAGAGCACTGGGGGGAGCCAAAAAGAACAGGGGTGGAGCGCACTGGGGAGGCTGGAGAGCGATGGGTGGATCATGAGAGCTCTGGGGGGCAGAAAGAACAGGGGTGGAGAGCACTGGGGGGGGGAGTGGAGAGCACTGGGATGGTGGCTGGAGAAGAATGAGGCGAGCTGGAGAGCAGGGGGGGCAGAAATAACAGGGGTGGAGAGAGGCTAAAGAGTGTGGTGGGGGAGGAGAACACTGGGGGGGAGCTTCAAGGAGAACTGGATAGGAGGAGAGGCAGGGGGCTGCATATACGGAAATTGAGCTTTCTATATTCCTTCATACAGGCACAGAATGCTTGATTCTCCTCCTCTCCCTCCTGCAAGCACTCAGCGCCTGTATGGAGGAATATAGAAAGCTCAATTCCTGTATATGCCCCCTGCCGAATCCGATCCTCCTATTAGGCACATAGTGCGGGCTGTACGGCGGGCATCTCCTGTGTATCATAACTGAGCTGGCTGGCCAGGCTGTGTCTGTGTTCGGCGATGACGCTATAATACAGTCCCGCCCCCTTAGACCAGCTCGTGTGATAGGCTGAACACTGATTCTATCTACTATCACATGAGCTGGTCTAGGGGGGCGGGGCCGCGTTACAGCATCATCGCCGAACACAGACCAAGCCAGCCAGCTCCGTGATGATACACAGGAGAGAGGGTACAGGGAGCGCCGCAGCTCTGGCCGCAACTGAAACCGGCCACAGGACAGGCAGCCTGCCGGGAAATCTCCCGATATCCCGGTAGGCCAGTCCGGCCCTGGGTGTACTCACTTTTGTGAGATACTGTGTATGTGTATATATGTATATATATATATTTTTTTTTTCTCTACTAATGGAGGCACAGCAAAGTCTATTACCAGACTACTGGCATCACACACAAAAAGTCTGCAGTGTGTTTGAAGATCGCCACAAGTGTAAGAGCGGACGTCATCTAACTTCTACCTGTGTCTCGGGTGACAATATTTCTAAGAAGAGCATTATCAGCAAAAATATATTAACATTTCTTCTCTCTCTAACTTTTCTAGTTTCACACTGTGCAACCAACTCTGAACAAATTCTGGTAGCGGAACTATTCTTCAAGATGTTTCTTACAGTCTCTAAAAACTGACAAAGTCAAGTTCACAAAACTTTAGCAAAGAGTTAGAAGAACATCGTTAAATCATACTTTATGAGTGCTCTCCTTACTGGAGGGCTTCTTCTTAATTACTGGAGCTTGCAATAAAATTTACACTTCAACCATCGCAGTTTTTTCAGATTGGAACCAAATCTTCCGTACCCCAAACAGTTTCATTTTTTATAATTATGGTTGGAGCCCTATGGCCGATACGGTCATGGAAACAGACTAACTAGGACTCACAAAATATAATGGGCCTGAAGTGTGCGCTGGCCTTAATGGACAGTACGCCAAAATAAAGGGGCATACCCTGTTAAATGATGGATGTTGGAGAGAAATGATGCTGGGCATTCCTGTGAAATGGGATGGGGGGGTGGGCGAAGTGCGCCGGAAGCCTGTGTAGGAAAGCAGGAAACCGACGGGGCCCGGAAGCAGGCGAGGGGTTTATATAGCCTGCCGGGCTCCTCCCATAAACACAGGCCGCTGCTCGGCCTTCTAACTTATACAACTACGTTGTATGTATTTAACATCAAGCTGTCTTTATGGGAAACATGCACATGCGCTGTGATTAGCCGGTGCTGCGATGACGTCACTCCCGCGCATGTGTGCAGTAGCCGCGGGGGAACGGCACGTCAGCTAAAGCAACGGCACGAACGAGCCGTTGCTTCAGTGCCCATGTGCCGATGACGTCGGCACATGCTGATACAGGTGACATCTCCCAAAATGTTTAGGAGATATCCATGTTAGCTACAGGTAAGCCTTATTATAGGCTTACCTGTAGTGAAAAGTAGACATGTGCATTAGTTTTTCATTAGAATGCATTTTCGTCCGAAAATCTGTTTATTTTGGTATCGTTTTAACAAACGATAACGAAAGTGCAAGAAACAAAAACCGAAAGATCCGACATAAAAAATGCTTTATTTTCGTTTTAGTTGCGGTAAAAAATCGATATAGAGAGATTCGACATTATAGGGAAAAGATTCGACATTATAGAGAAAAGATTCGACATTATAGGGAAAAGATTCGACATTATAGGGAAAAGATTCGACATTATAGAGAAAAGATTCGACACTACAGAAATAATAGATTCGACATTACAGAGAATAGATTTTGATTTATGAGAAAATAGATTCGACATTATAGAGAATAGATTCTACATTATTACTCGTCATACAACATTAGAATTCTTGTAGGCGGAATATTCGAACGGAAATGTACGATTCAACGTAAAGATTCGACGTTCCGGCGAATATTCTTTTAACCATTCGACAGAAACAAAAAAGATTTGACATTCCGTCGAATATTCTTTTGACCATTCGACAGAAACCAAGTTTTGTTGGATTTTCAGATGAAAGCTATTCCCCAACGAAAAACGAAATAAATCAAAACGATTTTCGGGAGTAACTAAATAAATGTATTTTCCAAACGAAAACGAAAAAACGAAACAAAATATTCCAGTCTGCACACGTCGGTAGTAAATGGTTTACAACCACTTTAAGAATTTGTTTTTGACCTTATGTCCCACCTTATGTCTCATCAAGCCTTCATTAGGATTCAACCCTCAGGCGGCGTACACACGACCGAGGTTCTCGCTGGAAACCAGCGAGAACCTCGCTGGAAGCTGCATTCCAGCGAGAACCTCGGCCGTGTGTACGCTCCTGGCTCGCCCCGCCCGTCGGGAATCCCGTCGAGCGAAAAGAGAGCACGCTTTCTTTTTGCTCGACGGCCCGCCTGGGTGAATGGCTGGTTGCCATTCCCGACGGGCGGGTCGCCGATTTCGACGGCCGGCAGAGAACCTCGACGGGCGGAACGATGTGTTCTCTGCCGTGTGTACGCGGCTTTATCCTACACTTAAAAAGGTATTAAACCCATAACCAAAAATGTAATACATTGCAGCCATGGGCATTCGCTGAAATTTTTTCAGGGGGGGGGGGGGGGGTCGCTTCGACAGCAGTGATACAGTCGCATTTAACCCTTTCTTCAAATGCTAGCGGGGGTTAAAAGCACCCCGCTAGCTACCGAATAGTGCAGCTAAAACTATGGTAAACTAAAACTATGGTAAAGTGCTGCTGGCAGTGTGAAATAACGCTTGAGATAATTCAGCTTCACTCCAATGTACAGACCCCCCTTCAGCACAGACCACCCTTCAGCACAGACCCCTCCATTCTGCACAGACCTCTCCATTCAGCACAGATGGACCCCTCCTTCAGCACAGACCCCACCTTCAGCACAGATGGACCCCCCTTCAGCATATAACCCCCTCAGTACAACCCCCCCCCCCCATTCAGCACAGATTGAACCCATTTAAGCACAGACCCACCCCTTCAGCACAGATGTACCCCCCTATCACAGAAGAATGATAGCATAAAAAAGAAAACTAAACTTGCACGAGAAAGCTAGTAATGGTAAAAAGGTGAACCTAAAGCAAAACTTAACAACTTCAATACTGGGCACTTTCACCCCCTTCGTGCCCAGGCCAATTGTAAGCTTCCAGCGCTGTCACACTTTGAATGACAATTGCTTTGTCATGCAACGTTGTACCCATATAAAACTTTTATCATTTTTATACAGATAGAGATGGTGGTATTTAATCTCCACAGTTTTTTTTTTTTTTTGCTAAAAATCTAAAAAAGATCAACAATTTTGAAAAAAAAAATATTTTTCTTAGTTTCTGGTAGAAAATGTTGTAAATAAGTAATTTTTCTCCTTCACTGATGAGGCTGCACTGATGGGCACTGATAGGCTGGACTAAAGTGGAACTGATGAGGTGGCACTGATAGGCTGCACTAATGGGCACTGATGAGGCCGCACTGATGGGCACTGATAGGCTGCACTAATGGGCACTAATGAGGCTGCACTAATAGGCACTGATGAGGTGGCACTGATGGGCAGTGATAAAGAGGCACTAATATGGAGCACCAATGAGCACTGATAGGTGATGCTGATGGGCACCGATAGGCGGCACTGATAGGCAGCACTTATGGGCACTGATGGACGCTGTTTGGCAGCACCGATGGGTGGCACTGATGGACGGCACTGAAAAGCACCGAAAGGCCACACTGACTGGCATCACTACTGGGCACTGTTGGGGCTGCACTGATGATCAGTGTCCTGATTATCTGTGCAGCTCTCTCCCATGAGAAAATGCCGCTGATTGGCTCCTCTCTCTCTTCACACGCTGTCAGTGCTGATAACCGGCATGTCCTTGTTTACATGTGATCATCTGTGATTGGACACAGCTGATCACATGGGTAAAGAGCCTAATCATAGGCTCTTTACCAAGACCGGGGATGCGCCGTGTCCTAGAGACACATTGCGTCGCTGTTCATAGTGCTGCACTCCCCGTGGGACGACATCATATGATGTCGTTCCAGAACAAGAGAGCCACCCTCCCACCGTCATTTGTCTATGCGGGGGGGTGGGAGGTGGTTAAAGTTAAGTTACATCCCCCATCCATATCTCCTTGCATTATTTTGTTGAGAAATCACTTTCAAAAACACCCCTCCTAGCATTTCTAGTTGTGGCCATCTTAAGTAAAGGCAGATGATTCATGTAGAATTTACCTTCTGAAATCCATCTGCCCTTAGCTCAGGCATGTAGGCAGAAGGGTTTGCTTAGTTGAAAAAGCCCCTCCTCAGCTCCTCCAGATTAAATGATTTCTGTGAGGACTCCTGGGATGTAACACATCATTTTGACCCAAGCCAAAAATTTAAAAGCAACTGAAGAAATGTAATATAAAAAGTTTAACCACTTAATGACCGCCTAACGCCGATATACATGGGCAGAATGGCACGGCTGGGCACAAGCACGTACCTGTACGTCACATTTAAGAGCCCAGCCATGGGTCGTGCTCGCGACCCGGTCCGAAGCTCTGTGAGCGTGCTCGCGGGACCCGCGGACCCGATCGCCACCGGTGTCCCACGATCTGGTCACAAGAGCTGAAGAAAACACACCTTCCCCGTTCTTCTCTGTGGCAGTGTCACTCATCGTTTGTTCCCTTGTTCCATGTTATCGGGAATGACAATCAGTGACG
This sequence comes from Rana kukunoris, assembly GCA_029574335.1. Taxonomy (NCBI): domain Eukaryota; kingdom Metazoa; phylum Chordata; class Amphibia; order Anura; family Ranidae; genus Rana; species Rana kukunoris. The sequence continues at coordinate 38,239,161 of CM056053.1, read as the reverse complement.
TCACACCTACAGCCACGCCCCCTACAGTAAGAATCACTCCCTTAGGTCACACTTAACCCCTTAGCGCCCCCTAGTGGTTAACCCCTTCATTGCCATTGACATTTTCACAGTAATCAGTGCATTTTTTTTAGCACTTTTTGCTATGAAAATGACAATGGTCCCGAAAATGTGTAATAAGTGTCCGATGTGTCCGCCATAATGTCGCAGTCACGAAAAAAATTGCTGATCGCTGCCATTTGTAGTAAAAAAAATACTTATTAATAATAATGCCATAAAACTATCCCTTATTTTGTAAACTTTTGCACACACCAATCAAAAAATGCTTATTGCGATTTGTTTACCAAAAATAAATAGAAGAATATGTATCGGCTTAAAATGTTTATTTTTTTATATATTTTTGGGGGACATTTATTACAGCAAAAAGTTAAAAATATTGCATTTTTTTCAAAATTGATGCTCTATTTTTGTTTATAGCGCAAAAAATAAAAACCGCAGAGGTGATCAAATACCACCAAAAGAAATCTCTGTTTGTGGGAAAAAAAGGACGCCAATTTTGTTTGGGAGCCACGTCGCACGACCGCGCAATTGTCAGTTAAAGCGACACAGTGCGGAATCGCAAAAAGGGGCAAGGTCCTTAACCTGCATAATGGCCAGGGTCTTAAGTGGTTAAAATAAGTAAGTATCATGTTAATTCCTTTCTAGTTACTCATGCTAGCAGCATACGGAAAAAAAAAAAGGTAATGTTGACTGATTTGTTTAGTTTCACTTTAAAATGTTTAAAACAAAATGTTATAGAAGTAGAAAAAAAATTATAAAATAAAGGTTTAAAAATGTACAAACTTAAAAATTCAATTATCATACAACTGACCTGATACTAATACAGTTTAAATATATATATTTTTTTTACAGTCCATAAAATGTGGGTCTTACCCCACTGCCTCCGTTCTGATAGAATACGGCATGATTTGCTGTGGCTTCCATAATGCACAGCATGGCTCTGTTCTGTTCCATTGCAATGCTTTCTCTTCCTGAGACGAAGTACCCTTTTCTGTAACACCTGACTGCAGTCACTCCAGAGGTGGTCTTACATTCAGGAAAGGAAGAAAAGACACAATGTGATATTTTTTTCATTTCCATATGGAATGTGCGTTCCAACAATGCACCCAGGATGGAACAATAATTGAAAATCCATCCAATGAAAGTAAATGAATGATGTTTTAAGCTTGAAATGCTTCTATATTTTGATAATAGAGATCTCATTGAAATAGATTTATATAGTAAATCTGTATTTTTTTTTTGTCATAAACCACTTTCCACGGAGATTATAAATACATTTAATAATAGAATGGTAAATGGAAATCTAAAATAATCGGTGATGAAATCTATAATTTGTAACCAGAGTAGGGATATAGTTACATTTATTGTATGCCCGTTTTTTTTAGGATAATATTGTGCCTTCTGATGTGTGCTGGATATGACCCCCCAGTGCCCCCACCCCCTCAGTGCCAGGGGAATATCTCAAAGCTGAAATGAGCCCTGGTGTAAACACAGGGCCAGATTCACGTACATTGGCGCATATTTTGACTGGCGTATCGCACCTCCTTTACGTTAGACCAGCGCAATGTAGAGGCGCAATCACCGTATCCTCGTAGTATTTGCGCAGAAATTTGCGCCGGTGTAACGTAAATTCCGAGGCGTAAGGCGGAGTAATTCAAATTGGGAAGGACGTGGGCGTGTTTCATTGAAATGAGCCGTGACCCCATGCAAATGAAGGGCCGGCCAGATCGCGCATGCGCCGTGAAGCAGACCATGGTCAGCACCTCTCTGCGCATGCTCACAACTTGGGAACGGCGCAATCAGTGAAATTGGAAGTAGACCCGGGCAACTTAGTGAGCTACGCAGACAGCATAAATAGACAGACACAAACGCACTTCCTTTGCAAAAGTACATCCCTTTGTATCCCTTCCTATACAGCAAGGTGCTTTTGTTCTGTTGTGTGTTCGCGTTTGTTGCGTTGTGACTTGTCTTTGTGATATTTGTTGACTGTTTGATCTAGTGTTTTGTAGAATCTATTTGATAGTGTCTTTTGGTGACTGGTTGTGAGACTTTTTGGTTGATAGATTTTGGTTTGTTTGTTTTGTTGCTTGATTTTTCCTGCTTGTTTTTGTGTGTGATTTTTGGTGATTGTTTGGGAGAGAGTTGTTGTATGAGTATGACTGAGAGGAAGCGCAAGCGCAATTTTTCTTTGGGGGAGAAACAAACTATTGCCTGGGCCCTTACCCAATATGGGCGTTTCCTGCACGGCCCAGAGAGTGCCAACACCACCCCAGCCAGGAAGAAGGAGATTTTGCAGAACATTACCGACCAGGTAAATTCATTGGGGGGGGGGGAGACCCGGACACGCGAGGGGATCGTCAAGAAGATCAATGATCTCCGGCGTCTGGTCCGAAAGAAGCTGGCCAAAATGGCAGCCCATGCCAGGGGCACTGGAGGGGGCCCACCATGCCCTGTTAGGCTGACAGTGGAGGAGCGTGTGGTGGCCCAGACTTTTAATAGGCAACAAGTGGAGGGCCTGCCTGGCTATGACTCCAGTCAGGAGCCCGTGATGACAGGTAAGGTTTTTTTTTCCTATCTGTTGTGTAGCATGTGTGGGGGGGGGGGGGGGAGGGAATATGTGGCAAGTGTGTGGATCCTCCAACCTGTGAATGTTTTGTGTCATCCACAGATGTGCAGGAGGGTGCTGGGCCATCTGGCCTGACTGCACCATCCCCGGGACACCAGCCTGATGAGGACCCCCAGACAAGGCCGGAGTCCTCGGATGAGTTTGAGGAGGAGGAGTTTGAGTTGGAGGAGGAGGTCATGTCAGCCAGTGGATTGTTATTTTTGGAGGAGTCTTCCCCTCTGGCTGGCAGCAGCCAGCCCTCCATAAGGGGTAGCCCCTCCCACTCCTCCCCCAACAGGGCTCCCCTCCCAAGGGCCTCCTCTTCTCCCCGGCCACAAGCATCAGCTGAAGGCAGGAAGTCGTCCCAGAAGACCAGGGGGGGGGCCGAGGTTCTGCCCGCCAATCTCAGAAGGGACCAGGCCCTTCAGACCCACCATCTGGGACAGGTCAGCCAGACTTTGGTGCGGATGGAGGAGAGCCTGTCCTCCATAAAGGATACGCTTGGGGACCTGGACTGCCACTTCCGGGCTCTTACAAACTGCCTAAACGAACTGCAGACTACAACAGCAGACGTTGGGCAGGATGTGAGGGCCCTCACCCAGGCTATCCAGGCCAATACGGCAACACTAAGTGCTGGCCTGAACAGAATTGCCGTGGACTTGGAGGGCAGGCCGCCAGGGGCTGCTCCTCCTTCCCCGCTTCCCCGGATTACCCCCCCCATGAGTCTCCCCTGAGGAGCCGGGGCCGTGGCCATGGGCGCCTCAGGCGTAGGTCACGCCAGCGGCATTAATTTGGTTTCCCCCCTTTTTTTTTGATGGAAATTTTTTGTTTTTTGCTGGACAATTTTTTTTTTTTTTTTGGGGTTGTGAATGAATTTGGAATGTGGGGGTGACATTCCTGCCGGAAAAGGGGTGTCACCCTCATTTGTGGTGAAGGGTTCCCCAGGACCAGGGAGAAGTGTTCCCCAGGTCCGTGTGAATGGTGTATGAATGTACAGTGACATAATTGGAGCCGTGGCATGGCGTTGCTGCTTACAAGTCCTGCATGGTGGACTTGTGCTAATCCAATTCGATGAGGATGTGATGTGTCTGTGCTAGGGACCACAGTGGTGTGCATGCATGCATTCTCATTGTGCCATGATTAATGTGTGTGTTTAACGTGCAAAGATGCCTAATGTGAGCTGTCTCCTGGCTGCTCTTCCCTCAGAAGACGGGGTATCCTCGGTTAGGGGGGGATTGTCTGGTTTGGGGGTCAGGTCATCACGTATGTCAATCTGCAGGCCCTTTCTCACTGCAAAGTTGTGCAGCATGCAACATGCACCGATGATCTGGCACACACAGTTGGGGGAATACAACAGGGTCCCCCCAGACTTATCCAGGCATCGGAAACGTGACTTCAGGAGGCCAAAGGTGCGTTCCATCACTGCACGTGTTTGGGCGTGGGATTGTATATGTAGCTGTCATGGCTGGATCCGGGGTGTTTGGCACGGACGTGCCATATGAGGCCTTGGGCATCGACTATCACCTGTACGTTGATGGAATGCCAATGCTTCCGATTGCGGTATATGTGCTCTGTCTCACGGGGGGGCTGGAGTGCAACATGTGTGCAATCAATGGCCCCCACGGTGCGTGGAAATCTGGCAATTCTGTCGAAATCTGTCATTGCCTTCAGCCGCAGGTCCTCAGTGGTTGGTTTGATGATTTGGTTGGCCATGCGTCTGAGGATTGCAGGGATAACCTGGTGCACACATCTGCTCATGGAGGATTGTGACATCCCAGCCACCACTCCACTTGTTCTTTGAAAAGAGCCACTGGCAAGGAAATGGAGTGTTGCCAGGACCTTGACCAGTGGCTGCACTGCGTGTGAGTGGTGTGTTGGGCTGGTGATGTCCTCCTGCAGGGTTGTGGTTAATTCCAGGATGGCATGAGGGGTGAATCTGAAGATGCGATACACCTCAGAATCACTCATGCCAAAGAGGTCTATGCGTGTGCGGTATATCCTCTCCCGTGCCCTCCTCCGTGTCCTCCTCAGTGCCCTCCACCTTCTTTGCTCCTCTAAAGTCATTAGTATAGCTATGAGCAAGGATGCCCCTGGCATGTTGGCATAAAGTTTGTTGTCCAGCAAGTGTGACTGCTCAGCCCTTCACTAACAGTGTTGCTTTAGCTGACATGTAGACGGATTGTCTAATTTTATTCCACCTTTTACATGGTCTAATTTTAGACATAACGTGCAGCTGTTGCGCACAGCACGTAGCCTGCGCTGCACCAACTTACTTTTGTGGATCCCCGTAACTTCCTCATTTGCATATTTGAATAGCAAATCAATGGTGTGTCTAGCGCAGTTTTGCGCGGACGGATACGCCAGTCTATCGAAATTACGCCGGTCCAAAAAAAGTAGATTTCATGCGCATATCGTTTTGGGGATGCGGCACATCGATACGCATGCGCAGATTTAGACTTGCGCCGCGCATCTTCTGTAACGCCGGCGTAATGGAATCTGGCCCACAGTTTTTTTTTTTGTATTGTGTAATATGCACATTGCCTGCACTTAAAAGGGAAGTACACCCTGATGTGTTTTATTTCCTTGTTGTTTCCCTGCAAAGGTAAAGCATAATAGGCTAGCATGCATCACTTACCTGAAACCAAAGCCTGCGATGTCACCGCTGTCCCCTTTTCCGCGAAGCATCCATCTTCCTTCCTGGTATTGGCCAACGTCACGCCCTTGGTGTCATGCTTGTGATAGTGTTTAAAACATATGCTTCAAGCTCCCTATTTACCAGCCTTGTTCCCGTGCCTTCGTCTATCCCAACCTTGCCAGCTAGTTTTGATTTAATTTAGTTATTGACCTCTTTGGACTACTCTCTGAACTCTCCCACCGATTTGACCCTGACTACTTTTCTGAACATTGCTTGCACTGACCTGTTGGCCTGACCTGTTGGCCAACCGCAAGTACATGATTGCTGTGCTTAGCTTGCGCTTCCCCCGACGTGGTGGCCAAACACTATAGCATCGCGTATAAGACCTTACAGCAGCCAGGTACCGGTGGGCCTGCTTGCCTTATAGGAAAGGGGGCTGCTATAAGTGACACACACAGCCAGGTATAGTGCCTGACCATCTATGCTAGGGGTAGGCAGGGCCGCTGATAGGCCAGTACAACTGGCTCTATTGTACTGGGCCCGGCCAGATAGCTAATTAATGTAAAATAATAAAAAATAAACATCCACCAGCCATCGTGCGTCTGACGCCCAGGGGCCACCCATGCCACTAATGCCAAAACACATGTGCTGCCTGCAGAGACGATGCCACCCATGCTGCCAATGGCATTATGCCATTGGCGGCATGGGTGGCACTGTCTGCAGCACTATATAGCATTGGCGGCACTGTCAGCAGGTAGCACATGGTAGCACATGCGTTATGGTATTAGTGTTATGGGTGGCACTGTCTGCAGCACAATATAGCATTGGCGGCACTGTCAGCAGGTAGCACATGGTAGCACATGCGTTATGGTATTAGTGTTATGGGTGGCACTGTCTGCAGCACATTACGGCATTGGTGGCACTGTCTGCAGCACAATATGGCATTGGCGGCATGGGCGGCACTGTCTGCAGCAGAATATGGCATTGGCAGCATGGGTGGCACTGACCCATAACGCATGTGCTGCCTGCAGAGACAGCGCCACCCATGCCGCCAATATCGTAATGTGCTGCAGACAGTGCCACCCATGACACTAATGCCATAACGCAGGTTCTACCTGCTGACAGTGCCGCCAATGCCGTAATGTGCTGCAGACAGTGCCACCCATGACACTAATGCCATAATGCAGGTGCTACCTGCTGACAGTGCCGCCAATGCCGTAATGTGCTGCAGACAGTGACTCCCATGACGTTTTTGCCATAATGCATGTGCACCCATGCCGCAAATGCCATATTGTGCTGCCGACTGCGCCACCCATGCCGCCAATGGAATAATGCAGGCAGCATTTTGGCATTAGCGTCATGGGTGGCACTGTCTGCAGCACATTACGACATTGGCAGCATGGGTGAGAAAAATAAATATCACTTGTAGAAAAAACAGCCTTTGTTTCAAGGCAGGTTCTGGCAGGTTCAGGTTCAAGGCAGGTTCTGGGGGGGGACCATGGGCGGGGCTGAAGGTGGGACCAGGGGCAGGGGCCAGGGGTGGAGCTGAAGGGGTTCCTGTCAGTTAGGCTGTACGGGGCCCCATGATTTCTATCAGCGGCCCTGGCGGTAGGCGTGACATCATCCAAATACTTGAGGGCTGTAGCTCTAATTGGTTGGAAGACTGACAATTTCCTGAGGATTCCCACTCTGCATGCAGTCCTGTTGGCCTTTTCTTGTGTCCAGTCAAACGACAAAAGATAAAAGCCTTTTTTGCCAACCAAATCGTGGTTAGTGCTAATTCATTACCGTTTTTGATTCTCCTGAACATCCCCATGTAGCTATCTAATCTGGAAAGAGTGATGCACCCCAGGTAATCATAAATTGTGTCATTCTGCATAGACTGGACCACCCCCATGCAAGTATAATTTTAAACACTGTATTCTGTCAATGTACCCAGTTGTCAAACCGATTTGGCATATTATCTTAACTATAACACATATTGTCCGGCTATATTTGAATTACAAGTCTAAGCTTGTAAATTCATCTGTAGATATTCAGTCTTCCTCCAAACAAATATTAGTATAGTAGTAAATGTCAACAAGCAGCATGTGGGTGTTGTGGATTGAACACAAAACGATGCCCTTTATTCTTGAAATGCTTCTACTCTGAGGAAAAAAAATGATAAAAGAGAATGTTTTTAAGGATGAACTACAGGCATCAGTCTGTAAGCCCTTCTGGGTAGCTATTGCAAAATTGTTTAAAAATGCTTCCCTGCTCAAAAAACAAAATTAGCCAAAATTTCTAAAAATAAGTCAGGGACTCTGCTTTTTCCCGCAGCCAAATATTTCACTTATATTTTAAAGCAACCCTGTCTCTAGCTACCTAAATGAATAAATAAAGTTGGCAAAAAAACTGCCACTTCCAAGAGTGTTGATCGCCTTGGTATCCCAATGAGCTCAGTGGTTACTCCCAACTAGTGTTGAGCGGAATACACCATATTCGATTTCGTGATATTTCACGAATATATATAAGAATATTCGTGAAATATTCGTTAATATCGAATATTCGTGATATTTTATCCAAAAAATTTTTTTGCGAAATTTCGCTAATGCGAATGCGAAATTGATTGTGAAATTCTCGTCCACGCATGCGCATGCTCGTGCAGTCAGGTTCCTATTGGTTGCTATGGTCACAACTGTGGTAGGAGAACTCTGATTGGCTCTGATGCAAAAGAAGGGAAGAGAAAGTATTCGCGAATATTCGTAATACGAATATTCGCATTGCGAATATTCGGCAACATAAAAGGATCGCCTCAGCTACTCGGCCCAGGGTCTCTAATCATACCAGCAATGCTTTTAGACGTCGATGGAGATCACTAGGATGTGATCTGTTTTAAAAATAAATTTGAAAAAATACAAATTTTCGCAATAGCGAATATTCACCGCAATATTCGAGTTATTCGCGAATACTCGAATATGCAATATTCGTGACGAATATTCGCAATGCGAATATTCTTGATCAACACTACTCCCAACAACCTCTTTATCAATTGTGCGGCAGAAGAGGTTACTATCTTGTTTTGAAGGTATTTTTTGGACCCTTTAAGGGTCTCTTTAGGGGTTTCAAACTACCACTGGAAAAAACAAATGCATAGTTGTAGGGATGCACCAATAAACAGAGAAATATTGAAGTCACCTAAGAAACCAACACGTCCAGGAGTGTTGATCTCCTTGGTATTCCAATAAGCTCAGAGGTTACTGCCAACAATTTCTTAATCACTAACGAACACATTATGGGCAGCAGGAGAGGTTACTATCTATTTTTGCAGGTATTTTTGGACCCTTAAAGGGTCACTAAAGGCAATTTTTTCTTTTTTTTTTATATAACAAACATGTTATACTTACCTCCACTGTGCAGCTCCGTTTGCACAGAGTGTCCCCGAACCCTGTTTTCTGCATGGGATGCATTAAGGTGAAAAAATATTTACCTTTACAACCCCTCTAAAGGGTTTCTTTAAGGGCTTCCCAGCAGATGCGTCTCTGGGGGGGGGGGAAGCCCCCCCAACATTATGCTGTGCCCCACCATGTGCCCCCCCCCAAAAAAAATTTTTTTTGCTTTTTTTTTTTTTCTTGGGCCGCCCCCTGGAGTAACAGTCTCTCCTGAGAGGAAGAGCGTCCCCAGTCAGCTCTGCGGGGCATTCCTCCCCCTCCCTCTGCTCGCTGACACTGCATATTGCAAGCGTTCACACAACCACAGCCGCCCGATCTGCTCCTTCCCCTGCATCCTCATTGGCACGGAGAAGAGTGAGTTGCATAAAGGACTGAGCACTGTGGGGGAGGGGGGGCCCAAGCCTTCATCTCAGTTACTGAAAAAACAGACTGATTTCTCCCGTCCATAGGACAGGAGAACCAGCCTGTAAATTCCGAGAGTGGTGACTGCAAGCTGAGCCGAGTGTCAGTCTATGACACTCTTTTACAGCCCAGTGAGTCCAGCCACCCCCCCCACTCTCCTCACATACAGGCAGGGAGGAATACAGCTCCTCCTCCTCCTTTCAGTCCCGCCCACACTATCTCGGTGTGCTGTATCTGAAGAGAGGGGATGTGTGTTCAGGAAACAAAAATCAGCAGCATGTGTGTGAATGATGCCTGAGATTCTAGCCTGGACCGTGGGTAAGTGTGTGCACTGCAGACTGCAGTACACTGTAATCACTGAACTGCATTATCTCCATCCCTTCTCCCCCCATCTGTCTCCCTCCCCTGTTCTTTCAAGACATTCACAATTTACTTTCTGTAACTGTCACCACCATTTACGATATTCCATTCCATCGCCCCACGACAGCTTATCCGACAGTCCGACAGACATCAGACACGACCCTTTTTATTTTCCAGAATAACCGAGACAACACAAGCTCTGGTACTGGTTCCAAAATGAATGAATGAATCCTTTAATGGTAACTTAGCTTTCTTATATACAGTACAAGCATGTTACAGTTAATCACAGGGACAAAGACACACTCCACCCACACATCACACAATGGGGAGCTTCATACACATTCTTTTAGTAATGACATTCCGATGAGTTAATTACTACTCATTACCCAGACGGTCTGGCTCCGCATTTAGAGGGGTTAATTACTACAGCTTGACAAGTCACATTCCACATCTTAACAGTGTCATTAGCATACACAATAAACAGGTCTTAGGAACAGACCTAATTAGCAGAATGGACAAAAAACAGTATTAGCATCACACAATGGAATGTCTAGGAGCAGACTCAATTAACACCTCAAAAGCATGTGTCCCCACATTGAATGAAAACACTCTATTGACCTGTCGGAGTCAGACTTTACCAACTTGTAATATTTAAAGATATCCTGCAAAACATGAATTATCAGTAATGTCCCATCCCGTGTAATTTATCATTTCTCAGTCACCCTATGCCCAAAAGGGGCACAGGATGACCCTAGACCCAAGAGTCATTAGTGATGCAGGCACTCGAGTACCCCCCATCCTTCAAAAGTCTCTGGGTGTCACGGGCCATTCTGTTACAATTTCACTTTCAGTTAGGCAGGTAATATACAGTGCAAATTTCTTTCCTACATTCACAGATTGCAGGAAAGAAACTTGCATGATTCCCCCATCAACACAGACAGTGCTGACAGGGGAATATCCCTCCTGCCCAGCAATTGTATTCTCCTGACAAACAGTGATTCTCACTAGTGGCTATACAGCAACCACTAGTGATAATCATAAGAGAATCTGCTCATTAATGGTTCAAATCTCAGCCAGTTCCTGCTGAACCAGCTGAGATTTAAACTGTCTATGGCTGGTCTTAGCTCTTAGGCAGCCCATACATTGATCACTTTTTTTCATTCAACTATTAGGTTGAATGAAAAAAAAAATGATCCAATTCCCCCATCTACACATGGTGGATGGGGGAATCCTCCCAGTGTGGACCAGTGCTGGAATAACCAGAGTGGCTGTCCTGTCCCGGCTATTCACATCGCTGGTCTCTGTCTCCTTGGCAGTGGCGGCAGCACATTGGAACCCAGTGCTGGTTACTTTATGGGGCTGATGTACAGGAGGGCCAGCACAATTTGTTGTTAGAGATGGGCTGGGCATGTTCAAAAATCCACATGCCAGAGCCTGCCAGGAAGCCCACACTGCACAGCGCTAATCACAGGCAGTGAGAGATTTCCCGGTCCACAGCTCTGCACAGATCAGGAAATGTCTCACAGCCTGTGATTAGCGCTGTGGAGTGTTGGCTTCCTGGGATTGGGCATGTGGGATTTCAAACACACCCGAGCCCATCTCTATTGGTTGTAGACAGTTGAGCTCCCTGCAGGTTGCTTAGCAGCAGTGGAGCCTTCTCTGACATGCTTATCGGGATGCATTCCAGGTGATGCTCCCAGTCAAATCCTAGTGTTAAATATCAGAGATTTTATTGATCAAAGCCCACACTTTACAGGCATAGAGCCCACACTTTACAGGCATAGAGCCCACACGGCTGCGGAACATACGTTTGATTTTATATATATATATATATATATATATATATATATCTGTGGTTGTACTCTTGATGCTAATAAATACTGTATTTATTAGATCTGACTGGGAGCATTAGAGCCCTTTCACACTGAAGCGTTTTTACAGCGTTTTAGCCTTAAAAATAGCGCTCTTAAAACGCTCATAAAATGCTCTCCATGCATCTTAATGGACCTTTTCACACTGAGTCCTGCAAGCGCTGTAAAAACGCCTTACCCTTTCACACTGAGGCGTTGAGAAAGGTCCTGCAAGCAGCAGCTTTTGGGCGCTGAAAAAAACGCTCCAAATAGCCCCTCTACATTGAAATGAATTGAAAGAGCTGTAAAAACGCCTTACCCTTTCACACTGAGGCGTTGAACTGGCGGGGCGCTGAGAAAAGTCCTGCAAGCAGCATCTTTGGAGCAGCTTTTGGGCGCTAAAAAAAACGCTCCAAAAACGACCCTCTCCATTTAAATAAATTGAAAAGCGCTGTAAAAACGCCTTACCCTTTCACACTGAGGCGTTGAGAAAAGTCCTGCAAGCAGCATCTTTGGAGCGCTGAAAAAAACGCTCCAAAAACGCCCCTCTCCATTTAAATTAATTGAAAAGCGCTGTAAAAACGCCTTACCCTTTCACACTGAGGCGCTGCTAAAACGCCCTAAAACTTTAGCGTCTTAGCGGTGCTTTACCAGCACATTGGGATTGCAGATGAGGCTTCGCTCGAATAACGCTGTAATAACGCTCGAAAAACGCTCGAAAAACGCCCCAGTGTGAAAGGGGCCTAACCTGGATCACATCCCGATCAGCATGTCAACAGAGAAGGTTATACAGCATTACTGCTGCTAGGTGACCAGCTGGGGGCTCAGCTCTCTATAACTAATAGTGCCAGCCTTCCCCTGCATGCATCCGTAATGTCACCAGCACTAGGTCCTAATGGACTGCCGCCGCTGCCAAGGAGACAGGTGCCAGACCATCGCTGTCAATAGCAGGGACAGGACAGCTGGGGAACCCCACAGTGGCAGAACACCAGGGCTCGGTGGCAAGACAACCTTTGCAACCCTGAAAGTTCTCCCACTGCTTTGGACCCTTATATTTTCTTGGTGTGCTGGTGACACATAGCTCTTGTTTTCTGCCACCCTGGGGGGCCCCAGTATAGTAGGAAGGGAGCTCACTGCAGAACATGTAAAAGGGCCCATTGTGGGAATCGTAGTAAAGGGCCCCAGGAGATATATATATATATATATATATATAATTGCATTTTATAGTTGGGCCCCCCTACTTTTGTCCCTGTCCCCCTATGTGCCCCCCCTAAATATGAAAGCTGGAGACGCCACTGCTTCCCAGCTACCACTATAAACCCAAAGCAAATGCATAATTGTAAAGTTAAAGCGGATGTCCGCTCGAAAAAAAAATATTAACCACTTAGCAACCACCTGCCGAAAAATAACGGCGGCAAGGTGGTTGCTTAACTCTGGGATCACGTTATATAACGTGATTCCAGAGTCGCGCTCCCGCGCGCCCCCTGGGGCGCGCACACGGGAATGTCCGTGACCGCCGGGTCCAGAGGACCCGGCGGGTCACGGATCACGGTAAATCGCCGCTGATAGATGTAAACAGTGCTGCGGGCTGGATCTGTGACAAATGTAGTCACAGATCCATCCATCCATCCCTCCCTGCTCAGCCATCCCTGCTGCACATACTCTGCAATGCTGGGCAATACTCTGGGGGGGGCAACACTCTGGGGGGGCAACACTCTGGGGGGCAATACTCTGCAATACTCTGGGCATACTCTGGGCATACTCTGGGCATACTCTGCAATACTCTGGGGGGCAATACTCCGCAATACTCTGGGCATACTCCGCAATACTCTGGGCATACTCTGCAATACTCTGCAATACTCTGCAATACTCTGGGCATACTCTGCAATACTCTGGGCATACTCTGCAATACTCTGGGCATACTCTGGGCATACTCTGGGCATACTCTGGGCATACTCTGCAATAATTTGGGCATACTCCGCAATACTCTGGGCATACTCCGCAATACTCTGGGCATACTCCGCAATACTCTGGGCATACTCTGCAATACTCTGGGCATACTCTGGGCATACTCTGCAATACTCTGGGCATACTCTGCAATACTCTGGGCATACTCTGGGCATACTCTGCAATAATCTAGGCATACTCCGCAATACTCTGGGCATACTCCGCAATACTCTGGGCATACTCCGCAATACTCTGGGCATACTCCGCAATACTCTGGGCATACTCCGCAATACTCTGGGCATACTCTGGGCATACTCTGCAATACTCTGGGCATACTCTGCAATACTCTGGGCATACTCTGCAATACTCTGGGCATACTCTGGGCATACTCTGCAATAATCTAGGCATACTCCGCAATACTCTGGGCATACTCCGCAATACTCTGGGCATACTCCGCAATACTCTGGGCATACTCCGCAATACTCTGGGCATACTCTGCAATACTCTGGGCATACTCTGCAATACTCTGGGCATACTCCGCAATACTCTGGGCATACTCTGCAATACTCTGGGCATACTCTGCAATACTCTGGGCATACTCCGCAATACTCTGGGCATACTCCGCAATACTCTGGGCATACAGCGCCCCTGTCCCCGTGAGCTCGCATGCAGAAGCGAACGCATACACAAGTCCCGCCCCCACATATGAAAACGGTGTTCAAACCACACATGTGAGGTATCGCTGCGAACGTTAGAGCGAGAGCAATAATTTTGGCCCTAGACCTCTTCTCCAACTAAAATGATGTAACCAGTAAAAATATTTAAAGCGTCACCTATGGGGATTTTTAAGTCGCAAAGTTTGGCGCCATTCCATGTGGCCACGCTGTGTAAAAGTCCCACACATGGGGTATCGCCATACTCGGGAGGAATAGCAGAATGTGTTTTGGGGTGTAATTTGTGGTATGCATATGCTGTGTGTGAGAAATAACCCGCTAATATGAAAATTTTGTGGAAAGAAAATAAAAATGAAAAAAATCTTGATTTTGCAAAGAATTGTGGGAAAAATTACAACTTCAAAAAACTCACAATGCCTCTTTCTAAATACCTTGGAATGTCTTCTTTCCAAAAAGGGGTCATTTGGGGGGTATTTGTACTTTTATGGCATGTTAGGGTCTCAAGAAATGAGAGAGGATGTCAGTACATCAGATGTGATCAAATTGATCAATTTTCAGTAACTGGTACCATAGCTTTTAGACCCTATAACTTTCACCCAGACTAAATAATATCTAAAAAAAATTTGTTTTGTTACCAAAGATATGTAGCAGTATACATTTTAGGCCAAGTTTATGAAGAAAAATTACTTTTTTGCAAAATGTTATATTAGAAATGAAGAAAAATTCATTTTTTTACAAAATTTTCGTTCTTTTTTCATTTATAGTGAAAAAAATAAAAACCGCAGAGGTGATAAAATACCACCAAAAGAAAGCTCTATTTGTGGGAAAAAAAGGACAAAAATTTCATTTGGTTATAGTGTTGTATGACTGAGTTATTGTCATTCAAAATGTGAGAGCACCGAAAGCTGAAAATTGGTCTGGTTATTAAGTGGGTTTAAGTGCCCAGTAGTCAAGTTGTTAAAAGCCAGCAGCTACAAAAACTGCAGCTGCTGACTTTTTTTGTGTGATCCATGCAAATGAGGCGTGACCCCATGCAAATGATGGGCCGAGCGCCAGACAAGTATGTATAATGAACTCCGCATGTGCCGTGACGTGAACGCATCTCCCTGCGCATGCTCACAACCACGTCGGAACAACTGCCTAAGATACGCCGGATCACTGTGTATGCCGTTAACGTAACCTACCATCTGCAGCAGAGGACGAGCGATCGCTCATCACTCTGCTGCTCCCCCTCCATCCACGGTGAGGGAACCAGGAAGTAAAGCGTGTAGACGAGTGATCCCAGCACACAACGGGGGACGGACGGGATGTCAGGAAATGCTCGTCTTTTGCCCGAGACGTGTGGCCAGAAGTGGGTGCAAATACCTGTCTTTAGACAGGTATCTGCACCCCCCTTCCCCCTGAAAGGTGTCAAATGTGACACCGGAGAGGGGGGAGGGTGCCGATCAGCGCAACTTCACTTTAGGGTGGAGCTCCGCTTTAAAACTTGAGAGCAAATGTGACCCGATCACAGCTAGCAAAAGCATGCCTCCATCCAGGGTATATAAATATAAATAAATAAATAAAATAAAATATTGGGACTTTACTTGAAGCATGTAGTGCAGAAGATAATATGGCCCGGATTCACAGAGCACTTACACCGACATATAACAAGTTACGCCTCTGTAAGTGCAAATGTGCGCCGTCGTATCTGTGCGCCATACCCACAAACAGAGATGCGCCTAAAACCAGACTACACCCCGCCGACGTAACTTGCTTACGCCGGCGTAGAGTGGGCGTACATTTAGGCTGGGTGCATGGTGCCGCTTCCATTGATTAGCCATTCAAACATGCAAATGAGGTAAATACGGCGATTCACGAATGTACGTGCGTCCGACGCAGGGTACGCGCGGTGGGCGTAAGTTGTACTTCCGGCATAAAGTTATTCCCCATAAAGGAGGTGTAACTCAGCAACAGACATGCTCAGGTCTGCAGAAAGCGGGGGAAGCGGGGATTTGACTCGAGGCGCGCGCTGGAGAAGCCGGGAGGACACCGAAGACGGACGCCGGACCGGGCAAGGCCGTCGATGGACGCCGAGCAAGACACCAAAACTATAAGTACTAAAAGTACTAAAAAAATGTTTTACAGGTCCACATTAGGGGTGCGCGCCATACGCCGGAGTGCGCAATACCCGATAAATATGGTAGTTATATGATTTTAATGTCTGTTCAATGATAGTTGACATAACAATTAATGATCATACAATAGTAGATACAAATAATCAGTAGACATAATTGATAACACTAGAAATCACAATAATCATGATTAATGAATTAAATACAGAGGAATAGCATACATCGAATGCAAATTAATACATGATACTAGAAATGTAAATGTAAAATTCAAGAATGTTTCACAATTTATCATAAAACCCGGCTTGTCTTGGCACCCTATGGCAGGGACTCTATGCGTTTCATGGCCTATAGCCACTCATCAGGAGTAAAAGATGCAAGACAATGCTGAAAGATGAAAATAAATATATAGGTGAGGTGTGTCCTGGGGCTCTAACTGAGTGGACATGCCTGCTTAGAGCTCCGCTTCACAGGACAGGAGCCGCGGATAATTCGACTCAAATCCAGCCGCAAAACATATGAAAATCAGCCTTATACCAGCTGGAAGGTGAGAGGACCACAAAAAACAAAAAATGGTGCTGGGAGGCTCGAGGAATAGATCCAAAACGATCCCCTCATGCAGCGCTCAGCTGACTGGAAGCGCTGCCAGGAAAACACAGCTCGCCTCAGAGCAGCCCCCCTCAGGAAAACAAAGGAAACAAAAGGCAGCTAAAGCAGCCAAACCTGACAACCTAATGACAGCACTTTCTAACATTTCCTCAGAAAATGAGGAAGAAGAGGCCAGCACAATATCACAAAGGGATATTGGGGACAGTGAAGTCCCCTCAGAACTGCTCAAGCAGTTTGAAAGGATGCTTCGCAGAGCCCTTAAACAGACCTCAGAGCAAATCACCTCAAGTCTCACTAAGAGAAGTGGGATGCCGCACAGATGCCCTGGAAGCCAAGGTAGAGGAGATTGAAGTTTACACACAGGACTGTATATCTGAGATTGACGCACTTAAAGAGGAAAATTTCACCTTACAGAATAGATTAGAGGACTTTGAGAACCGGGAAAGGAGGTCTAACCAAGATTTAGGGGCATACCAGAGTCTGTAATCGACCTTCAATCCACCGTCTTAGCTCTATGTCAAGTAGTGATGAGCGGAATACGCCATATTCGATTTTGCGATATTTCGCGAATATTTCGAAGAATATTCGCGAATATTCGTTAATATCGAATATTCATGATATTTTATTAAAAAAAAAAAAAATTCCGAATTTTCGCCAATGCGAATTTTCGCCAATGCGAATTTTCGCTAATGCGAAATTTCGCGATTCTTTTTTTTTTTTTATAAAATATCACGAATATTCGATATTTACGAATATTCGGTATATTTTATAAAAAAAAAAAAAAGCAAAATTTCACATATGCGGTCGCGAAAATTCGTTAATATCGAATATTCGTGATATTTTATAAAAAAAAAATTGCGAATTTTCGCCAATGCGAAATTTCGCTAATGCAAAATTTCGCGATTTTTTTTTTTATAAAATATCACGAATATTCGATATTTACGAATATTCGCTATATTTTATAAAAAAAAAGAAAAAAAATTGCGAAATTTCGCTATTGCGAAATTCGCGAATGCGAATTTTATTGCGAATTTTATTGCGAAATTTGAAAAATACGAATATTCGAAATAGCGAATATTCGCCGCGATATTCGAGATATTCGCGAATACTCGAATATGCAATATTCGTAGCGAATATTCGCAATGCGAATATTCGTGAGCAACACTAATGTCAAGAACTACTCCCAGGTATTCCTGTTGAACGTCTAGAAATGGACAGAATTCACAGGGCACTTACCCCTAAAAAAACAGATGGTCCTCCCAGGGACATAGTAGCCAAGTTCCACTACTATAAGTCTAAAGAGCAAATTTTGACAGCAGCAAGGGAAAAAAACAACTTGTCATTCCAAGGCTATAATTATCAAATTTTCGCTGACATCTCGCAATTAACCATCACTAAAAGAAGAGCTATGAAACCCCTCCTAATTGAGTTGCAGCAACGAAATGTTAAATACCAATGGGGTTTCCCCTTCTCCCTTCGGTTCACGCTACAAGGAACGAAAATAGTCTGTAGAACTCCCGATCAACTGCACCAAGCCCTGGTTGACTTCAAGCTAATCAAGCAACCCTCTGCTACTTCAACTGCACGCAGAAGACAGTCTTCTTCTCCTTCTAGCAACCAAGCAACACAGCAGGATCAAAATGATGACATCCGTCATTCAAGCAAGCGTAGCAGACTCGCCCCGCATCCCCCTGAACGAGATGACTCAATGGACTGAGTTTCCATCACCACTAACATATTCTTGCTTCTTCCTCCACAGTTGGTGTAACCGGCTCTGCCTCAACCAGAGGCTTTGAGATCACCACTTTACATCCACACCCCTTAAATTACATAAGAAAGTCACTCCTATCAGCCTCTTTCCTTAACTGAAATATGCACCCCACATAGCATTATAGTTAGAGACTTGGGAAAACTCTGAGTGTTCATACACACACTTTATCAACAGCCTTAATCGACCTGACATATTCTTTCATCCACCCCCCCTCAAACCAACTCTCGTACACCCTATAACAATAGCTTACCTGGTACTTCCCCTGCGCACTAACTTAGATTCTTTATTCCATTGGGATGTCCACCATGACTGAGGCAATTCCTCCATCACGACAAGTACCCAGGTAACCAACACTCCTCTTCAAACCCCATCCCATATCTATCTTCCCGGCCTAGCCCCAGAGTAACCCGTCTCGCTCCAATCGCCGCAAGTCCCATCTGGATAACGCTTAACATACCTAGGTAGGGAAAAGTCCCCTCTCCCCCCTCCCTTTCAGCAGACAACACAATTATTTGGAACATGCACTTAGAACTCTCTTACCTTTTCTTCACACATTACAGAATGCGGCTTCCTGTCCTGAGGGAAAACATGCACCCCGCCCGGTATACCTCGGGTCCCCAAACTAATATGTGGGGATCCGACGATGACCACCTTTTCCTTGGCAGGGACCTATTTCCCCAGCCAAGGGGATATTTTGAACACTTACTTTATGAGTTGATACATGACAATGCTCTAACCTATGTTGTTTTTTCTCTCCCTTTCGAGTTCTCCTCCCTAGGAACCTTCCCATCCTCATTCCCTACCCCGTCCGCACGTGGAATCACGGTAAGACGAAAACCTTGGTTTGGCTACCATGGCACCTCTGAACCTATTATCTCTCAATGTACAAGGTTTGAATGTACCACAGAAGCGAACAAAAGCATTTAGGCTCTTCCAATCAAAAAAGGCCCACATAGTATGCTTGCAGGAAACACATTTTACCCCGAACACGACCCCTAAATATTTCCACTCAGCTTACCCACAAATATACACTGCATCGGCCCCAGTAAAGAAGAGAGGTACTCTTATAGCTATCCATCGCTCTACCCCATTTACATTAAACTCAGAACTTAAAGACCCAGAAGGGAGATACCTTATTCTAACAGGTTACATTCTAGACACAGCAGTCACGATAGTATATTATTACGCCCCTAACCTCAACCCAATGCCATTTATGTCCCACCTTCTTCAAACTATCAACTCCCATAAAATAGGTTCACTTCTAATATGTGGAGACTCCAATCAAGTTCTTCTCCCTTTTTTAGACAGGTCGCCCTATGTTCAACAGAAACAACAACCCAAATGGAATCTCCCCAATCTCCTTTCAAAACACAATCTTGTAGACTCCTGGAGAGAATCGAACCCCACAAGACGCAATTATACATACTTTTCTAATCCACACCAATCTTTTAGCAGAATAGACCACATATTTTTAACAATCGGAATGATACCTGAAATCCTCAACTCAGACATAATCCCCGTTCCATGGTCAGACCACAACGCTGTACTCACAACTATAGCATCTACTATCCCCAAAAAACATGACCGATCCTGGTACATGCCAGAAATATTACTCAACCACCCCTCTCATAGCTTAGCAATTGAACAATCCTTGAGAGACTACTTAATTCACAACGAGAGTCCGGACATTTCTGCCCTCACGCTATGGGAAGCCCACAAGCCGGTCCTAAGGGGGACTTTCCAAAGACAAATAGGGATCCTCAAAAAAGAAAGAAAACAAATGGCAATAAAGCTAGAAACAGAATTTAACTTAGCCTATTCGGACTTCCAAAACAATTACTCGCCTAGAACCAAGGACCGGTTGGACAAAGCCCGCCTAGAATATGACTTATTTCTTACTGAATCTGCCAACAAACAATTAAATAGATCCAAACACACTTTTTACAAATCAGCTAACAAACCGGGGGCGTATTTAGCGAGATCACTTAACTCAATCAACAAATCCTACTCCCCCATAAAATTGAAATTGGCAAATAGCGTCTTATCCAGTAACAATCGTACAAAAATTCAGCACCCACCTGAAAAAGTTATATTCGGAAACAAATACATTTTGCGAACAGGACGCAGACCTCTTCTTTGCAGATCTCCACCTTCCCCAAATGTCTGACCCCCAAAGATCACAGCTAGACTCACCTATCTCGCATAAAGAAGTAATTGACGCGATAAAAGACCTCAAACTTAATAAAAGGCCAGGACCAGACGGCTTCACAGCTAAATACTACAAGATGTATGCAGAACTTCTTTCACCTAGATTAGCTGATGCATTCAATGATTTACTAATTCATAAGTCATTCAGACAAGAGTCACTCCTAGCCACAGTTTGCATGATCCCGAAACCACAATCTGACAATTCCCTGTGTGAAAATTTTCGCCCCATTTCAATGCTAAACACAGACATCAAAATTCTAGGGAAAATCTTGGCGATCCGCCTAAACAAAACAATTGGATCCCTGATCCATCATGACCAGGTTGGCATCATCCCTAACCGTCAGGCGGGGGACAACATAAGGAGGGCAAGTTTGTTGGCGCACTTCGCAAAAAAGAGGGGTATCCCTGCATGTTTCCTCTCCTTGGACATAAAACAGGCGTTTGACTCTGTATCCTGGTCCTATCTAAAATTTGCATTACAAAAATGGGGCTTCGGACCTAATTTCATGACATGGACAAGGAAATTATATGATAGTCCGAAGGCCTGTGTCAAATACGCAGGATACAGATCAGACTTGTTTTCCATTGAGAGAGGCACAAGACAGGGGTGTCCGCTTTCCCCGCTCTTATTTGCCCTCCTCATAGAACCACTTGCGCAAAAGATAAGGCTGGACCCCAAAATCCTAGGCATAGAAGTAGGTGGCCACAAACAAACTATGCCTGTTCGCGGATGACATCCTACTCTTTCTCGCATCTCCCCAAGTAACGGGCCCTAATTTAACATCCCTATTAAAACAATTTGCATCTCTTTCAGGACTAGCTATAAACCCCAAAAAATGCTTAGCACTCAACATATGCCTCTCACCTATGGAACTAATTGCAGCTAAATCCGGTCTTCCTTTCCACTGGTCAGACAAAAGCATACCATACTTAGGAATCAACCTCACAGCTTCCTTTTCAGATGCATTTTCATCCAACTACCCCCCCCCTCCTAAAACAAATCTCAAACCTCCTGAATTCCTGGGCCCACCTACCTTTGTCGTGGATCGGTAGAGTTAATGTAACCAAAATGTCAATTCTACCGAAACTCCTCTACTTCTTCAGAGTACTCCCTGTACCAATTCCTTCTTATTACTTAAGGCTGATACAAAAAAGAGTTTCCAACTTTATATGGGGGTCCGCCAGACCGAGGATTAAACACCAAATTTTACATCTACCAAAAGCTAATGGCGGACTGGGGCTACCCAACTTCATGAACTATTATAGAGCAGCGCAATTAACTGATTTAGTGAAATACCACGCCACACGAGATCCACCCCTTTGGGTATCAATCGAAGCGGTGGACTGCGACCCTATTTCAATTTCAAACATATTATGGATCCCCCCCAAAACGCACAAATCTATCCACAACCCCATCACTAAGCATTCTCTCTCAATTTGGGACAAATTGAAGACCAAAAACAAACTTCTATCCCCTCATATTCCACTTTTATCCTTTCACAAAAACCCGGCATTTTACCCGGCTTGGGTATATCCCAACTCATTTAAAGAATGGGCCAAGAAGGGCTGCACAAATTTATACAAGCTAATGGACTCATCGACGTTTAAGTCCTTCCCCAATATTTGCGATACATACAACATACCACAATCTGAACTATTCAAATATTTACAAATAAAGAATTTCTTTAAGCCATACGTTGATTCCGCATCCCACCCCCCTCGCCTAACTGCCTTTGAAAAGCTTTGTACAAATGACCCCCCCACCAGGGGTAGGATCTCAATAGTATACGCTCAACTACTGCTCAATTCCACAACAGAGAAACTTCCCTACGTAAGCAAGTGGGAAAAGGACCTTGATCAAGAACTAGAAACATCAGATTGGAATCAAATTTGGAGCAACACTAAATCAGCGTCATTAAATGTAATAGCGTGCGAAACTAACTATAAAGTACTTACAAGGTGGTATCTAGTTCCTACCAGAATTACGAAGTTTGTACCAAACTACCCTGATCACTGTTTCAGGGGTTGTTCATCCCCAGGAACGTTCTTTCATATCTGGTGGTCGTGCCCAACAGCACATTCATTCTGGTCGGAAATGTTTAAAATAATAAGCCAACTCACGGGAACCAATGTTCCAATTGATCCTAAATTAGCATTATTGAACCTGAAACCGGGGAATATCCCACACAAACAATTTAAATTAATCTTACAGCTTACCACAGCCGCAAAACAAACACTGGATAAAGCGTGGAAGTCCCCTAATCTACCCCTCAGCGAAACAATAAACAGAATGAATGTAGCATCGGCACACGCCAAAATGATGGCAATAGACCAGGACACGTTAGCCGGATATGAAAGTTCATGGAAACCTTGGTTGAACTACGTTCTACCCAGTGTAAATACTGATGCTGTTATATTGCCATGGTAGCCCAGCCATCCTTAGCAAACCTCCACTTACTATAACAACAGACAACAAAATCCGGACCACTCCTGCAGACACCCCTCACCCCCCCCCCCTTCCTACCCTCCTCCCGTCTCACATTTTGGGCGACAGTCTGGAAAGATATTGTTACTAATGTTATTAATATTGTTTTATGAGTAGGTACTGTTGAAGCTCCCTGATGTACGCATTGGTACACTTGCATGAACTATAAGCCCTATCCTTTCCAGGACTGCTCATGACAAATGAGGCACCTTATAGCAGGTCAGGCATAAATAACCATATGGACTCAACATACTTACCCTTTTATAGACCACTGGAAAAATGCCTCATCAGATGTACAATGTTCTTGTCTAAATGTTTTATGCTTTTTAAGTATTCTATCTACTCACTGATCTTGTACGAACCATTATCTTCTCAATAAAGATATTTTGACAAGGAAAATAAATATATAACTATTGGTGTATAATTCCCACTAGAAAGGGGGAACATACAGACAAACAACAGATAATAAGTCAGTCACTTACGAGTTGATTTAGAGGCTGTGAAAAGATCCGGAATGGGGTTACGGTGGGAATAATTTTAAAGCTTTAACTTTACAGTTAAAAAAAATAAAATAACCATGACTGTTGAATCTGTATTAAAAACACAGGATCAGTATGAGACAGAAGCTAAAATGCAGAGCTCCAATGAAAAGCACTTTAAAATGCACATTCCCCACTTTAAACCAGGGGATAGTTTTATTATTGTGCAGAGCAAAATATGGACTAATGTGAGGGGAATTTCAGGACAAATCTACATTCAAGAGCAAATAGCGCAGTCAAGTATTTTCCCATTGAAGAACAGATGTTGGACAAACATTCTGCTTTATGAAATTTCCATATGGGCGACTTTTGTTTGATGCCGGTTTCAATGGGTGACTCTTGTTTGAAAATAATAAAAAAAAAAACTGTGATTAATGGAAAAAAAGGTAACAAATTAATATTGGTTCACAATTGGGTGCATTTCAAGCAAATGTTGAGTGAATTACTGGTCGAAAATTGTAAAAGAAAAAAAACTGCGCTAAAACTCGAATAATGTAAAAAAAGCTGCCAGCACTCTAAGGCCTCGTACACACGATAGGTTAAACAGAGGACAGCGGTCTGATGGACCGCTGTCATTAGTTAACCGATGAAGCTGACTGATGGTCCGTCGCGCCCACACACCATCGGTTAAATAACCAATCGTGGCAGAACCCGGTGACGTAAAACACAACGTCGTGCTGGAAAAAAAATGAAGTTCAATGCTTCCAAGCATGCGTCGACTTGTTTTTGAGCATGCGTGGATTTTTAACCGATGGTCGTGCCTACTAACGATCGGTTTTGACCTATCGGTTAGGAATCCATCGGTTAAAATTAAAGCAAGTTGGCTTTTTTAACCGATGGTTAAATAACCTATGGGGCCCCCACACGATCGGTTTTGACCGATGAAAATGGCCCATCAAGCCGGTGTCCTCTGTTTAACCTATCGTGTGTACGAGGCCTAATAAACAAAGTCAAACAGGAATAAGGATAAATAGTGCAAAGCTAAACAATCGTAAATGGTACACTTCTTAAAGATACCACAAAGTGATAAATAATAACCAAAAAATTGATTGAAATGTAATGAATAAATATTTAACCACTTAAGACCCGGACCTTTAGGCAGCTAAAGGACCCGGCCAGTTTTTGCGATTCGGCACTGCGTTGTTTTAACAGACAATTGCGCGGTCGTGCGACGTGGCTCCCAAAAAAAATTGGCGTCCTTTTTTTCCCACAAATAGAGCTTTCTTTTGGTGGTATTTGATCACCTCTGCGGTTTTTATTTTTTACGGTATAAACAAAAATAGAGCGACAATTTTGAAAAAAAACAATATTTTTTACTTTTTGCTATAATAAATATTCCCCAAAAATATAAAAAAAAAAAAAAAATGTCCTCAGTATAGGCCGATACGTATTCTTCTACCTATTTTTGGTAAAAAAAAAATCGCAATAAGCGTTTATCGGTTTGCGCAAAATTTATAGCGTTTACAAAATAGGGGATAGTTTTATGGCATTTTTATTAATTTTTTCTTCAGCTCCGGGGACGGATCGCGGGACTCCAGCGGCGATCGGGTCCCGCGGTCATGGTCATGGAGCTTCGGACAGGGTCGCGGGTGCCCTCGACCCACGGCTGGGCACTTAAAGAGGACGTACCTGTACGTGCATGTGCCCAGCCGTGCCATTCTGCCGACGTAAATGTGCAGGAGGCGGTCCTTAAGTGGTTAAGAAGCCAAAAGGCTATGAAATGTGATATGAAAGTCCATATAGGATGAACACACAGGCCCAGATTCACAGAGCGATTACGCCTGCGCAACTGCTGTTGCGCGTGCGTAAGTCTAAATGTGCGCGTGCGTATAGTTGGACGCGATTCACAAAACAATATACGCCAGAAATCTACGTTTTTTGGTCCGGCGTAATTGAATTAGACATTCGCTTCCCTTCGTGCAAAACTGCGCTAGACACACCATTGATTTGCTAGTCAAATATGCTAATGAGGGAGTTACGGGGATCCACAAAAAAACGCAGTTGCTGCGCAGGCTACGCGATGTGCGCAACAGCAAAATGTTCTGTCTAAAGTTAGAGGACCTAAAAGCTGGTCTAAATTTTGAAAAAAAGTCTAATTGTCAGATAAAGCAACACTGTTAGTGAGGAGTTCAGCAGTCACACGTGTTGCCCAACAATCTGTATGCCAACATGCCAGGGGCATCGTCGCGCATAGCTATACTACTGACTTTAGATGAACAAAGAAGGAGGAGGGCACGGAGGATGGCACTAAGGAGGGCACGGGAGATGTTTTTTTTAATTTTTTTATTTGCTTATATAAAATTTACAATTTAAATTAATCTAATACAATATTCTTATCTGATACAAGCCCCTCACTCTTCACTTGATATATCACACACGCATAGACATCTATGGCATGAGTGATTCTGAGGTGTCTCGCATCTTCAGATTCACCCCTCATGCCATCATGGAATTACCACAACCTTGCAGGAGGACATCACCAGCCCAACACATGGCACCACCCATGACACCCATGACAGCTACATATACAATCAGAGCCCCATCCCCACAGATTTCCAACAGAACATGTATGGGGACAGCTGGCTGGTTGGTGAGTGACATGGGTGGCAGGCATGACTATCCCCTCCCGTGATGCACACATCACAAGTGGCACATGCATGACTAACATCCTCCTGTCTTTTCCCTTCAAGGTGACTCTGCATATGCACTGGTACCCCATCTCATGACCCCATCTCATGCCAGCTCACATTATGCATCTTTGCACGTTAAACACACACATTAATCATGGCACAATGAGAATGCATGCATGCACACCACTGTGGTCCCTAGCACACACACCCCACATCCTCATCACATTGGATTGGCACCAGTCCACCATGCAGGACTTGTGAGCTGCAACGCCATGCCACGGCTCCAATTATGTCACTGTACATTCATACACCATTCACACAGACCTGGCGATCACTTCTCCACCACAAATGAGGGTGACACCCCTTTTCCCGCAGGAATATCACCCCCACATTCCAAAATCATACACAAACAGAACCAAAAAAATTAAATAAATGACGAGCAAAAATAAAAAATGCCCAGCAAAAATATAATTTAAACAAAATAACAACAAAGACATAAAAGACAAAAATCACTCTGCAAAACAGTCCCCAAATATCTCAAAGACACGTCACAAACAAACAAAAGCACCTTGCTGTATAGGGAGGGATACAAAGGGATGTACTTTTGCAAAGGAAGTGCATTTGTGTCTGTCTATTTATGCTGTCTGCGTAGTTCATAAAGTTGCCCTAGTCCATTTCCAATTTCACTGATTGCGCCGCTCCCGAGTTGTGAGCATGCGCACAACGGAGCTGACATGGTTTCCTTCACGCGCGCATGCGCGAGTCGGCCGGCCCTTCATTTGCATGGGGTCACGGCTCATTTCAATGTAACACGCCCACGTCCTTCCCAATTTGTATTACTCCTCCTTACGCCTCAGGAAAAAACCTTACGTTTGCGCAAGCTCTTGCGTAAAAGCTACGTGAATCGCCGGATTACGCGGCTAGATTGCGCAAGTCTAACGGAAAAGTGGTGCGCTACGCCGGAATGATAATGCGCCGATCTACGTGAATCTGCCCCACAGTGAATTGATTCTTCCCAAAGGATGACACTGAATGCAAGAATAACACATTGACTGTTGAAATCTCAAAACTTCATGCAGAAAAAAGGTGAGGTACTCTTACCACAATTGATGGACTCATCTGTTATACAACAGTGGGTCAGACATGCTTATGGTCTCAAAGACTAGGGATGAGCTCAGCGTTCGATTCGAACGTATGTTTGACTCGAACATCGTCTGTTCGTACGTTCGTCGAGATTCGAACAAAACGGGTCGTTCGTACCACATTCGAGTGACGCGTCACAGCCCATAATTCATTGCGGCATTGCGCGCCGATGATTGGCCAAGCATGCACTATGACCCGCATGCTTGGCCAATCACAGCGCGCAAAAAACGGAGAGGGGGGGTTTAGTACACGCCCCACACTATAAAAGGATGCCTGTAGGGCGGCCTTGTGTAGTGTGTTGCGGCAGTTAACAGAGAACAGAGAGAGACAGAGAGGGTGTCATTTTTTTGCAGGTAGATAGAGCAGGCAGGCAGGCAGGCTAGTCAGTTTAGTTAAATTTACAGTGTGTAGAGGATATATATACATCCCAGGAGTTGTACATATATTTATACACTGTATAGCTTAGATAGATCAGTTCTTCCTAATTTACTGGCAGGCAGGTGATTGTGCTATTTAAAGACGTTATCACAGGTATAGACACCCAGCAGGTACAATATTTAAAGGAATTTTTCATTCCTGGAGCAGTGATTTTAATGATGCTCCAGGAATGAACAATAAAAAAGTATAGTTTGCCTGTTAAAACGTCTTTGAGATCCCGGGTCTTGCCCGAGGGAACATGTATCAATAGAAAAAAGTTTTAAAAACGGTTGTTTTTTCAGGAGTCCTGCTCCTAAAAAAACAACCGTTTTTTTTTTTACTTTTTTCCATTGATACATGTTCCCTCGGGCAAGACCCGGGATCTCAAAGACGTTTTATGACAATGCCTTGCATATTAGGCTTTAAAATTAGTACTTTTTGAATTTGAACGTTCAAGTCCCATAGACGTCAATGGGGTTCTAAATGTTCGCGAGAACGGTCGGTCTGTTCGAAGGTTCTGGTGCGAACCGAACGGGGGGTTGTTCGGCTCATCCCTATCAAAGACCTGGATCGATGCAGCAGGATCTCTGTGGTTGCCCAAGAGGTCTGGAGAGGTTATACAGAGGTAGGTCCCAAAGGCTGGAATATGGAAATGACATTCCTTCCGCTGACGAATAGATGTTGGAATGAATCTCTGTGGACTACAAATAAAACAGGAACAAAAGAAAAAAATGCTCCCAATGGTGCAGTTCAAACAAACCAATGACGGTTTATTGAAGTAAAATTGTCATACAGGGAAATGACACAGAAAATGAATAAAAGTGATCACACGAACGTTACTGCAGCCCATCATATCTCATTTTATAGCCTTTTGGCTTCTTAAATATTTATTCATTACATTTCAATCAATTTTTTGGTTATTATTTTTCACGTTGAGGTATCTTTATTAAGTGTACCATTTACGATTGTTTAGCACTGCACTATTTATCCTAATTTCTGCTTGAGTCATCAATAAATATACCTCTATGGCCGCGTACACACTATCAAATCTATCTGCTGGAAACGGTCGGCCCGACCGTCCCAGCAGACAGATTCAATCGTGTGTACGGGCGAGCCGACGGATTTGGCCAGCCGACAGATTTGAAAGCATGCTTTCAAATCTGTCTGCTAGGAACCCGTCCGCCCGACATGTCTGCTGGTTAGTACTCTAACCAGCAGACATGTCTTCTCGCACACGCATCAAATGGTTTCGACGCATGCCAGGAAGTGTTTTACTTCCTGGTGCGGTGACCTGGCGGCGTCAACGTCACCGCCACGTCAGCGCGCCGTCTGCTGGCGGGGATTTTGGTTTGATCGTGTGTACACGATCAAACTAATACGTCCCCAGCAGACAGATTTGTTCAAATCGGTCTGCCCGACCGATTTGAACAAATCTGTCTGCTCGTGTGTATGGGGCCTATGAGTTTTGGTCTACAAATCTTTTTATTTGACACAATAACAAAAAAAAAAGGGAGGGGGGGATAAAGTGTGTCTCCATCCCTATTCAATTAAAAAAAAAAAGGGGGAGGTTCAGGACTTTAAATAAAGCACATAAGTGGAACAGTACGTCAGTTTAAGATCACAAGTTTAATGAAAATATACACAGGTTATACAAATATCCTGGCCAATTGGCTTCATATAAAGCTATAAGTTAACATTAAAATTAGCTGAATCACATCATATATGATAACATAATGCATTTAGGGTGGCCTGTTGGCTTGGATGGTCAGTTGGTTCGACGTGTTTCGGCGACTATATCGCCTCAAAAGGAGAAAATACATGTAATCTGTAAAAAAATTATACATATGTATGAGGGCCAGTAAAATTAACTGTTCTTGTTTTTAACCAAAAAAAAATGATATTAAGATCAATTTGAAAACATTTTTGAAAAGTGTCAAATAAAAAAAATACAGAAACGCTAATATATAATATAATTACCATTTAAAAAAAACATTTAATGCTCCTATGTTAAATCTACAAATGTATGATTGAATGAAATATAACGCAGCACCAAGAAAAATGAAAATAAGGGGGCATCTTCATTTTAGTTTAATAGCCAAAAGATTGAGGTAATCCAATTTCCCATGGGGAGCCATCACATGCTGTTCTTTATATTGTGTTTGCGAATTAAGTTACACCTCTTTGATTCAGAGTGACAGAATTAAGAAAGCATATTATCAAATTACCCCTCGCCGAGGGTTTATCAAGAGGAGTTTTAGAAAACCCAATTACCATTATAATAATATCATTACTTGCCGTTAGAGCTTAGCACAGGTTTATATAAAAAAAAATAAAGATCTACCTGCGGTGAAGTGCTAATTACAATAAAGCGGAGATTAATGATATTACAGCCATAACGAAAAAACACAGCAACAGTAATAAAAATGTAGTGCTAAATTATGTTAAAGTTCTGTTTTTTCATAACAATTAAGATTTTGATAAAGATAGTAAACAGAAAACAGAAAAAATGTCAGAAAAGGAGTTTTAGTCCTAAAGTGAACTTGTCATGTACAAGGATGCCTAAGGCCGCGTACACACGATCGGACATGTCCGATGAAACTGGTCTGCAGACCGGTTTCATCGGATCAGTTCGATGGTGTGTACAGCCTATCGGACCGCTTTCCATCGGACCAAAGTTTTAAAACATGCTTTAAAATCTGTCCGTCGGACAGGTTCGATGGTTAGTACACAAAAGCATCGGACCAAAAACCTGCGCATGCACAGAATCAAGTCGACGCATGCTTGGAAGCGTTGAACTTTGTTTTTTCATCACGTCGTTGTGTTCTATGTCACCGCGTTCTGGTCTGATCGGATTTTGGTCCGATGGTGTGTACGCACATCAGACCATCAAACAAGTTCAGAGTTGTCTGATGAAAATGGTCCGTCAGACATGTCTCATCAGACATGTCTGATCGTGTGTACAGGGCCTTAGACGCACTACAAGGTTACCCCTCTGCCTGCCTTCACCTGCTGAGCCATGACCATAGGTAGTGTAGAGATGGTCCTGAATTTCAGAAAATGTTTAATTCAGTCTGAATTTCACAGATTCCGATAGATGGATGCCTGGACATGACTAACATTGCCACCAGGTCCCACCCATCTATTTTAGTATCACTTCTAACTTCCACAAGTTAGCAAATTTTTTAAAAGTGTGGCCCAAACACAAATGATCAAACTTTTTAGAGTATTCCCCATCTATAGCAATGATAGGTGATAACAGCTATTATTAAAAGCGGTTATCTTGAAAAAGAGTAGTCCGACATTCTTGCCGACCAGCGCACGACTATATACTCCGGCACAATTTTTTTTTTCTATTGAAAAGCCTGTGGCGTGCAAAACACAACCCAAAAACTTCACCCGGTGCAGGAAAAAATGTGCACACACATAAAGAGTGAAACACAAAAAACTGCGATGGGTGCCATCGTCAATTGGTCCTCCGAAGAGGACCCAGCTCTGATCCCCCGGGGCGTTAGGCTCCAGGCAGGGAAAAGAGTATTGGAGTCCAAGCAGCCGAAACCACTAGGACCCCACTAAGGCCCATGCAGCCGAAACCACATGGCCTAACATCCTCGGAGGGACTGCCGAAACAGAACCCTCCTCGGTGAGGCTCCCCCGAAGGGAGACCCCATGAGAGCAGGTGAACTAAGCCAGAAGGCCATGTCCACCTACTCCCAAGACTTTCAGAGTCAGGCCCGAGGACCAGCACCCTACTCGCCACACTAAAGTGCAAGCACCAAACAAAAAAAGTGACAAAACAAGACAGACAGGGGGTAAAATAAGAAAGAAAGTGGGGGAAAAGGAAGGTGGGAATGGTGAGTGGAAAGTGGCCACTGTGCAATACAATGGCCGGCCCTCCGGCCAGGAACAAAAATTCCTCTGGTCCTAGCCAAAAGGCTCGGCCCTAGAGGCAGGTGTCAAAAAGATGTGTGTGGAGATATGTGACCTAAGGTGCCACACGTTGAGTGCCCCTCAACACTCAGTGCAATGTATGGCACCCCTGGACTGCCACTCCAGGGGCACTATCTCCACAGGCTTTTCAACGGACCCTGACCCCCGGTCCGGACCGGCAGCACCCTTCCCAGCCAGGAAGGTAGGAGAAGAGGTTGGGGAGAGCCAGCCGCAGCCGACTACTACCCACAACCCCCATCTCTCCCATCTAATTACATTCGGGAAGTACTACCCGCCTCTCCCCGAAAGGATTAGCAAAGGTTCCCTCGCCGAACAACTGACTGGGGCAGACACCACCGGATCCAGGCCAAAGGCCAGGGTCCCGGCCCTTCAGCTTCGACCTCATGCCTCTCTGCCCCGATCAGAAGGCTTTCGCCTCTACGCCAATAAGCTTAGCGTCCACCGACTGCCATCCCTTTCCCCCTCGCCGAGTACTGGGGACAGTCAGTTTAGCACCACCTATTGGCAACTGATAAGAACAGATACTACACTTGATCTTAGCCAAAAGGCACAATGGCTCAGCTGAGCATATGGGCGTACATGTGCGTCCCCTTTAAGAAGCGGCATTGTGGGCACGGGGATGTCCACGAGGATACCCGTGATCGTCTCACGGAGAGAAGGAACAGGGAAATGCTGATGTAAACAAGGATTTCTCCACTCTTTCTAGTGACGGGACACGTGTCAAACACGGCCCATCCCCCCTACCATAAGAAAGAACTCCCCCGTTCAGCGCCCCCTACTGGTTAACCCCTTCACTGCCAGTGTCATTTTTTCCTTGTGTAGCCAAGTGCTAATCAACAGCAATATGGGCATGGAGGCATTGCCCTTTATTCTTCTCTCCCTCCAACGAGATACTGATGTTATGTTGCACCTTCCTGCTCTAACTTTTATAAAATTCACGTGTTATGATACCATTAAAAATACATCAAAAATACCTTTTCCTTGCTTTCTTTAACCACTTGAGATCCGTGCTATGGACAAAAGACGTCCACAGCGCGGCTCTCAATTGCTGGGTTGACGTCATTGGACAGCATGTTATTGTAATTCCCCGCGCGCGCACCTGGGTGGTGCACAGCGGGGAAAAACAGTGCACGGCACATCGCTGAGGGGCCAATGCGTGTGCCTGGCGGCCGCGATGTCCGCCGGGTACACGCGATCGGTGGTGACAGCAGGGACGTGGAGCTCTGTGTGTAAACACAGAGCTCCACGTCCCTGTCAGGGAGAGGAGACAGATGCTGTGTCCCTTGTACATAGGGACACAGCATCGGTCACCTCCCCCAGTCAGTCCCCCCCCCACACAGTTAGAACACACCAAGGGAATACATTTAACCCCTTCTTCACCCCCTAGTGTTAACCCCTTCAATGCCAG
Organism: Rana kukunoris; assembly: GCA_029574335.1. Classification (NCBI taxonomy): domain Eukaryota; kingdom Metazoa; phylum Chordata; class Amphibia; order Anura; family Ranidae; genus Rana; species Rana kukunoris. The sequence continues at coordinate 38,205,931 of CM056053.1, read as the reverse complement.
TCACATTTATACAGTAATTAGTGCATATTTATAGCACTGGTCGCTGTATAAATGTGAATGGTACCAAAAATGTGTCAAAAGTGTCCGATGTGTCCGCCGCAATGTCGCAGATCACCACCATTACTAGTAAAAAAAAATAGTAAAAAAAAATCATAATTCTGTCCCCTATTTTGTAGGCGCTATAACTTTTGCGCAAACCAGTCGCTTACTGCGATTTTTTTTTTTTTTACAAAAATACGTAGAAGAATATGTATCGGCTTTAACCACTTAAGACCCGGACCAAAATGCGATTCGGCACTGCGTCGTTTTAACTGACAATTGCGCGGTCGTGCGACGTGGCTCCCAAACAAAATTGGCGTCTTTTTTTCCCCACAAATAGAGCTTTCTTTTGGTGGTATTTGATCACCTCTGCGGTCTCAGTTTGGGCCGATACGTATTCTTCTACCTATTTTTGGTAAAAAAAAAACGCAATAAGCGTTTATCGGTTGTTTTTAACAAAATTAATAGCGTTTACAAAATAAGGGATAGTTTTATTGCATTTTTATTATTATTTTTTTACTACTAATAGCGGCGATCAGCGATTTTTTTCGTGACTGCGACATTATGGCAGACACGTCGGACAATTTGACACCTTTTTGGGACAATTGTCATTTTCACAGCAAAAAATGCATTTAAATTGCATTGTTTACTGTGAAAATGACAGTTGCCGTTTGGGAGTTAACCACAAGGGTGCGCTGTGACTTTGAGTGTTCCCTGTGTGTGTTTACAACTGTAGGGGGGTGTGGCTGTAGGTGTGACGTCATCGATCACGTCCCCCTATAACAGGGATGACGTGATCGATACTACGGCCACAGAGAAGCACGGGGAAGCCGTGTTTACACACGGCTCTCCCCGTTCTTCAGCTCCAGGAACAGATCGCCGCACTGCAGTGCCATTCTGCCGACATATATGTGCAGGAGGCGGTCCTTAAGTGGTTAACTGAGAAAAATAAATGTTTTTTTTTTTTTTTTTTTAATTGATATTTATTATAGCAACAAGTAAAAAAAATATATATTTTTTTAAATTGTCTCTCTTTTTTTGTTTATAGCGCAAAAAATAAAAACCGCAGAGGTGAGCAAATACCACCAAAATAAAGCTCTATTTGTGGGGAAAAAAGAACGTAAATTTTGTTTGGGAGCCACGTCGCACGAATGCGCAAATGTCAGTTAAAGCGACGCAGTGCCGGAAGCTGACATTTCGCCTGGGCACGCGAAGTAACAAAATAATGTCATATAAAGCACAATCTTTGCACACTAGTTTAAACTGGTATTAAACCATACATAAACATGGGAATATTGTCCACTAAAATATTCATAGACAGAAGACTTATGAACGTAAAACAGGGAGAACCTATCAACCAACATTCTCGGTTGGGATACCATTAGAGACAACAAAACATTATATTAAAATTCTAATTAGTACTAATAGGGTCGAGGCATACATGTCCAATCCACTAGGGATTGACTGTGCAATATCCCATCAGACCATTGTGATATGTGAAACTGGTAAGCACTATGTCATGGGGAAAAAAGATAGGGGGCAGGGAACAGGAGGGGATAAAAAAAAAAGAAAAAAAAGGGGGAACCCCTGTGCACTGTCAGTATCATCAGCATAGAGCTATGCTTTCTATCGGAATATCTTGCAATTATTGAAGAATTTAAACAAACTCAAAGAAAAAAAAAGACAAAAGAGAGTAGAACAAAAACAGAAAAAGGAAGAGAGAGAGAGAGAGAGAGAGAGAGAGAGAGAGAGAGAGAGAGAGAGAGAGAGAGAGAGAGAGAGAGACAAAAGAGAGGGCTAGACAGAAATTCAGTAATTTACAGACAAGTATCGTATCCATGGATCCCAAATTTCAGAGTTTTTAACCCACACCAGTACCATGTCTCACATGTATACCTACAAACATATGGGCCAATTTGTAAAGAAGGTTAATTGATCTGCCAACATGTTTTGGGAGTAAACTCCATGCAGATATTGCCTGAATCGAACCGGGGACCTTAGAGCTGCATGGTAGATCCGGCCTTCTAGGCTAACTTTATTGGTCTGCACTTAAAGGGAGCAATCTGTTTCCAGATTCTAGCACAACATTAATCTTAATCACAGTCAATAAACACTGCTACCAAAAAAAAAAAAAAAAGTAAACAGTAATAAAAATCATTTTAATAATAATAATAAAAAAAAATGAAGGATTCCGCACTACTGCAAAACTATCATTTTTTTTTTTTTCAAATTTCCCCATCTCTCTGATTTTGTAAATAGTCGTATTTATGCTTCAATCAAGCCAATTCATGTCTTGGATGCATTCTCGGATTCTGTCCCCATGGAAACACGTCCTATTACCTTTCCTTCATGTATTTGTAAGTGAGCATTTTATTTCCTAACAAAGAAAAGTACATATGTGCATTTCATATATTTACATCTCAGAAAAAGCTTCTAATAATTGTGCGAAAAGATAGAAAAACCGGTGCATGTCCTTATAACTCAACAAGCCCTGATGACTATAATAACGACTCTCTTTTATGGCACTTGAGACACTTCTTAGCCGTTTTGTTAAGTTAGGGAAAGGTCAAGTAGGGACCCGCTGTCACTGTTTGCTTAACATTCATACATATATTGCTAGTTGATTGCTGCTTGAATTCAAATACGCCATGTTTTATTTATGATTGAAATTACATTTTTTGCAAACTCCCTGGCTCTTTTAATATCTTGATGTTCACGAAGCATAAACAAAACAAAGTAAATTGCTTTATCTATTGTTCTTAGCTGCGTCCTGTTGTTTTATCAGCATTTAATATACATATATCTACACAGCAATTATTTTACAGTAAGACATTGTTCTTCTTAATGTATTTCTGTTTTTCCCATACTTTCTTTAGGGAAGAATTATGCTAAGTAATATTTATGTAAAAGCAGGCTACAGGCTTAGAAAATGCAATATATTGCTCTTTTATTATTTTTAAAATTATTTATAAATTATTATTTAAAAAAAAAACAATGACAGTAGTGTAACTTGCTATGTGCATGACCCAATAAGAACCAATCTGAATTCATAATTTGATAGCCAACACAGTACAAGATGGATTCTGAGTACTACAGCTTTTCTTAACCTGTTTTTCACTACCCTTTTAAAGTATGCAAACTTCAGAAGCACCCCAGTTTAAAATGTAAAAAAAATGTAATTGTAAATGTAAGTGTTTGTTAACCTAAAGAAAAAAAAATTGGATCCCGTTCCCTTAAAGCTTGTTATACAGCAGAGTGCCTGTGCTGTGTAATTTGGCCCCCTGTAACTACTTGGCCCCCTGATCTTGCCAGTTTCTACCCTCCCTTCTGTAAGGGGACTACGGTATATCCTGGCTTCTGAGTCCTTACACCGTGGTCAGTTTACATGCCTCCGTCATCCGCAGCTCTCCTGTCTCTCCTGTCCTCCTCTCCCCCTCCCTCTCTGCCTGTCGGTTCCTGGGTCAGGGACCACACCCTCCCCTCCTGCTGCTGAAATAACATTTCATAGTTTATACAATTCTCCTTGTCTCCTAATGATGTTCCCCTGTGTGTGTGTTTTTATTAAAATAAGCCACCATTTACCTTATCTCAGTGTTGTCAGAAACCATAAATCAGACCAAGACAGAAGTACAGGTAAATCACACTTGTTTAATAATAAAAATAAAAAGACTTAGGACAAACATTCTCTCCAGTACAATGCCAGAACATTATAGATATGGCGTTAAAATCATCGAGGTGTACAAAAATACAAGAATTAAATTATAAAATATTACGCGGTGGTATACACTAGCACGTCTAAATACATTTTTTTCAGAAGTCCCAGATAGATGCTGGAGAGGGTGTGGGGAGAAAGGGACAATTATGCATATATTTTGGGGATGCCCATTAATAAGACAATTCTGGCAAACAGTGCAGAGAATTACCCGAATATTTACGGAATATGAGATTCTTGATGACCCGCTTTCTGTCTGTTACATCATACACAAATTCCACCAAAAAGATATATGAAGTCAGTAATATGCCATTTGACGAATGCAGCTAAAAGCTGTATCGCAAAAAATTGGAAAGATCCTAAAGTACCTTCAATCTCAATGTGGCTGAAAAAAGTAAGGAAAATAGGAATAATGGAGTAACTTTTGCCAATACACCGATAGATAAGAAAGAACAAATAAAAAGGATATGGGCACCATGGGAGTCATTTATACAATCTGAGGAAGGTAAAAACCTATTAGGGGAGCAGGAATAAGAACGATGAGGAGCAGATGACAGGGGGGGGGGGGGAGAGGGGTGTTCTGTTTGTCCCTCTCTTTTTTTTTTTTGTTCTCTGTGTGTTTTTTTTGTTGTTCATTTTTTTTTCTTTTTCCCCCTTTTTTTTTTTTTTTATCTCTCTCTGCGCTGTTGGTGCACACGGTGCGGAAAGGGGAAGATAGGGATCTTGAGGAGGGGAAGGGGTGAGGGGAAATAGGGGGAAGCAGAGCTTTTTTTCTCAGAAAATAGGTGCAGGAACTCAACCACGACCCGTTCAGATTTCACAAACAGTAGAAGGGTCTTAAAGGGGCATTAAATACCAGAATTGCATTACATACAGTGTGCAGAGTTCAGGGGGTTACAAAGCAGTCACTTGTAAACACAGAAACCAGACTTCTGTGTTCACAAGTGATTGTGGTGAGCGGGCACCAAAGGGTCTGAGCCAAAGGTGGTGGAACTGAGTTCCACCAAGTTCCCCCAGAAAAAAAGCCCTGGGGGGAAGAAATGGGAAAGGAGGAATTGCGGAGATAGAGAGGGAATTGGCAGAAGAAAGAGGGTGAAGGAAAGAGATGTGTATATGTATGTGTGTATATATGTATGTATATGTATATGTGTATATATATATATATATATATATATATATGTATATATTAGATTTTAAGTTGTTAAAGATACATTTATATTTTCCTCTGATTTAACATATTAATGGCAATAGAGTTGAAGAGGAGGATGTAAAGTATATATATATATATATAATGTTTGTATTGTCATTGGACTCTGTATGGTCCTTTTGTCTTTATCTCTGTATACCTCTCTTGTTTAACCACTTGCCTACTGTGCACCTACACCCCCTTCCTGCCCAGACAAAATTTAAGCTTCCGGCACTGCGTCGCTTTAACTGACAATTGCGCGGTCGTGCGACGTGGCTCCCAAACAAAATTGGCGTCCTTTTTTTCCCACAAATAGAGCTTTCTTTTGGTGGTATTTAATCACCTCTGCGGTTTTTATTTTTTGCGCTATAAACAAAAATAGAGGGTCAATTTTTAAAAAAATGCAATATTTTTAACTTTTTGCTATAATAAATAACCCCAAAAATATATAAAAAAAAAAAATTTTCCTCAGTTTAGGCCGATACGTATTCTTCTACATATTTTTGGTAAAAAAAAAATGCAATAAGCGTTTATCGATTGGTTTGCACAAAATTTATAGTGTTTACAAAATAGGGGATAGTTTATGGCATTTTTTTTTTTTTACTATTAATGGCGGCGATCTGCGATTTTTTTATTGGGACTGCGACGTTATGGCGGACACTTCGGACACTTTTCTGACATTTTCGGGACCATTTACATTTATACAGTGAACAATGCTATAAATATGCATTGATTACTGTATAAATGTGACTGGCAGTGAAGGGGTTAACCACTAGGGGGTGGGGAAGGGGTTAAATGTGTGTCCTATGAGTGTTCTAACTGTAGGGGGTGGGGGGGGTGACTGGGGGGGGTGACCAATTGTGTCCCTATGTACAAGGGACACAGCAACGGTCTCCTCTCTCCCTGACAGGACGTGGAGCTCTGTGTTTACATACAGAGCTTCACGTCCCCGCTCAGTTACTGGGCAATCGCGTGTGCCCGGCGGCGATCGTACTCGCTCCGGGATCCCAGCAGATCCCAGCAGAGCGGCGGGGCGCGCGCGCGCCGCTGGCGGCGCGCGCCCGCCCGCGGCTTTAAAAGGACATCACGTCATATGACGTGATGTCAGGACAATGGAGTCCTCCGCCTGTCGTCATTTGACGGTGGGCAGAGGACAAGTGGTTAAAAAAATAAAAAAATAAATAGAGAATTGAAAAAAATAAATAAAAAGGTAAACAGAGTAAGCGTAGTCAAAACCAGTAACCAGATTGGGTAGTCGGCCAAGCCAATGCGCAAGAGCCAGCGATAAAGATAGTAGTACAGCAAGCAAGATCTGTAGCCAGAGGGAACCTCAGTCAAGCAGGTCTTCAACAGGAACGCAGGAGAAAATCTCTTGTGATGTTAACACAGGCGAAGGCAAAGAGCAAATGAACTAGAAGGCTTTAAGGGTCCTTTCACACGGAGCGGACCGTTTTTCGGTCCGCTCCGTGTGCCCGTCAGCTCCGTGTGCCCGTCAGCTCGGCGGACGGGGCGGTCCCCGCACACTGTGCAGGGACCGCCCCGTCTCTCCTCCGCTCTCCCCTATGGGGAGTCGGATGGAAACGGACCGTCTGTCCGTTTGCATCCGATCCGTTTGGCCGGACGGAAGAAAAATAGGACATTCTTCTGTCCGCAAAAACGGATGCGGATCGAGCGGACGTTAGCGGATGCATCATCCGCTAACGGATCCGCTCCCATAGGGAAGCATTACAAGTCCGTTAACGGACTTGTAATTAGCGGACCGTTCGTCCGCTAGTGTGAAAGGGCCCTAAGTAGGCAGAGCTGATGAGCAGGATCATCAACAGGTGGATCACTGTGAAGAGATGGGAGCTGGCAATTAGCTGACAGCTGAGCTGCCAGCACAGAGAAGGAAGGGCTGAGCCCAGCCCTGACAAGTGTGCCGTGCGCCATTCACGTGACACGCCGGCTCTCTCCTCCTACCCTCCAGATAAGGAAAGGATGGCTTATTTTAATAAAACACACACAGGGGGACATATACTTAGGAAACAACTAGAAAATGTAAATTATCAAACACTTTAACTCGATCCTGGGACAATGGGGACAATGCATACAACCGCAGTGAATAAATTACTTTGACATCAGAAGCCCTCCTTCACTTCATAGTCTCCCCCATCACATCAGATGCCCCCATCACATCAGAAACCCCGTTTTACATTAGAGGTTTCCTATCACATCAGAAGTCCCCATTTACATCAGAGGCCTTCCTTCATGCCAAAAGCTGCCCATCACATCAGAGGTTCCTCCATCACATCAGAAGCCCCCCTTAACTTCAAAGGCCTTCCTTCACACCAGAGGCCCCCCCTACAAGTCAGAGGTCCCCATAACATCAGAGTTACTCCTTTACATCAAAGGTCCCCTATATATGATTCCCCCCAGTTGCTCAGGCCCCCACAATAGAGAACCCCCAACCACACAGTCCCCTCTTTACAGAGTCCTTCCTTTTTGCTACAGCAGTGTGGCAGAGGGTGAGAGGTAGAGAAGGTGTGGACATCTACATCTCCCAAGAACCCTCTTCCTATATACAGAGTGTGGGCATGCACTTGAGAGTCAAGGCAAAGGAAAATAAATAAATTTTTGTGTGTGGAGATAGATGCGTTACTGTTTCTCACTATCATGGGCTCGCTGCAGATCTCATGAATTTGAAAAGTTTGTGAATCAGAAACTTTTGACAAATTTCAGATTCATTACCAGAAATAAGGAATAAGCAATAATGCAGCGCATAGCCTTTTGTCTGGTCAACTGAGTCACAAGAGCAAAAACCTTGATGGAATGGAAAACCAAGCTCCTTTCTTTTAAAAGGGCAGGCTCACAGCAACCATATACTCGGGGTGCATTGGAGCTATTCAAGAGAGCCAACATCTTTGTTTAGGCAGCGATACTTTTTTTTTTTTGTTTTGTTATTATTCTGACTTTGGTAATGGTCCCTCAGCGAAGTCTCCGACTTCCTATGTCTATTGTTTCACAATAGCTAGCTTATTAGCCTCACAAATGAACAAAATTGAATGATAAGGTTTATCCAAATCAATGTATATTATTTAGTCTGTAGGAAGGTTATAGAGTCCACAAACTATAGTACCCATCCGGTAACCCACAGTAACAGATTGCCCTGCTGCATTCCCTGCTGCTGAGCCTTCTGACAGGAGGCCATATGAAGGATGAATGTCTAGCTTGGCCGCCAGAAACACTCAAAAGAATGAATGTCCCGCCTGGCCATCAATGTGCAATAGGCAGGGCAGGAAGGCTGTCACGTACCTGATGGGAGACTGAAGTGACGAGGTTGGCCTCTTTTGTATCTCCAGCCCTGGTCCGCTGGAGGTGAAACATAGGAAACCAACGGACAGGAGTGCCTGTAGACGTAGACCCAGAAACCTGTAGCAGCAGGTGAAAGCCTGGACGAGTAGGAGAACCATCAGATCACAGAGGGCAGCTGTGCAACGAGGATCAGCCGGGGTTAAAGAGGCACTCTTGCTGGAACAGTGGCACTGGAACAGTGGCACTGGGACATCAGATGATGTTATGTCCCTGGAAGACTTGCAGCAGGAAGTCGCAGAGAGTCGCAGGTCAGAAGTCACAGACACTCGGAGGTTGAAGAGGAGCAACACAAGAAGTAGAGGCAGGGTCACAAATGTAGCCAGGTTAGGTAACAGGCGGGCAGCGAGGTACAAGGCAGCAGGCAATAGCAGGGTCAAATGGGTAGCCAGGATCAGAAACCAGTAATCAGAACAGAAGCAGAGTCCAGGAGCAGGGTCAAGGCAAGCCAGGTTTAGCAAAAGGTATCAAGCAGGATCACAACAGGATTCAGGATATCGGGTAACAGCTGAAGACCAGACAGCAAGGGTCTGGGGTTAGGGCACTTCCTTAAACAGGCCGTCTGGCAAAAATTGGCATAGGGACGCGCTCCTGAGCGTGCACGCAATCCATTGCACGCGCGCTTGCGCATTGGTGCGCCTAGTGTGCGCACCCATATGTGCATTGGTGTGCCTAAGCATCTCAGAGCGCCCGTGTGCGCCGCGCGCGCAAAGAGCGCATCGGTCTAAGACATAGGCCTCGTACACACGATCAAATCTGTCTGCTGGAAACAGTCTGCTAGAACCGTCCCAGCAGACAGATTCGATCGTGTGTACGGGCGAGCAGACGGATTTGGCCACCCGACAGATTGGAAAGCATGCTTACCAATCCGTCGGCTGGGAACCCATCCGCCCACATGCCTGCTGGTTAGTACGCTAACCAGCAGACATGTCTTCTCGCACACGCGCCGAATGGTTTTGACGCATGCGCGGAAGTGTTTTACTTCCTGGTGCGGTGACGTGGCGGCGTTAACGTCACCGCCACGTCACCGACACGTCAGCTCGCTGTCTGCTGGCGGGGATTTTGGTTTGCTCGTGTGTACACGCGAGCAAACCAAAATCCAAACAGACCGATTTGAACAAATGAATTGCCTCATGTGTACGAGGTCTAACAGTTCTCTTACAAAGGCATTCAAGCTGTGTTCCAGCTGGACCCATGTTTATTAAAAGGCAGCAGCTAATTAAAGTGTAGCTGCTGACCTTTATTAAATAGACATATATCTGTCCCACGGTCCAGAAATGCGGCCGCCCAAAGACTTAGTTCTCTTCCCCGCCTGTCTGAGTCGTGCTGCACGTCGTGAATGGCCAGGCAATATTCTGGGAGCTGTGAAATGTCCCAGAAGATTGCAGATAAGGAGAAATCTCCTAGGCAGCAAGTTTGGAAGTGGGAGCTGGGTACCTGCCAAAACTAGGTACCCCACTCCCCCCCACCCCCAAAAAATGACATGCCAAATGTGGTCAGGGGGTCGGGATACCTTTAAGCGGATGTTACACTTTTAGGTGGAACTCTGCTTTAAAGCGGAGCTCCACCCAGGAAAACAACATTTTACCATGTTGTTTAAAAAAATTAAATAAAAAAAACCTGAAAAAAAAAAAAAAATACTCACCTGAAATAGCTGTTGCTATGCGGAAGTCCGTAATCTGCCTCTTCCACTCCGTGTTGCCTTTTCTTCTTGTCCTTCTCCTTGTGAAAGGGGCGGGCTGCTTTCTGGGAACTGTGTGTGTTCTCAGAGAGCAGCGCGCCCATTCACAAGCCAGCGTGAGACTCACGCAGGCGCAGTAGGAAATGGGCAGTGAAGCCGTACGGCTTCACTGCCTGTTTCCCATAGTGTGAATGGCGGCGCGGGACCCCGGATCGATCGTGGGACCGGCATTGGGGGGCCCATCAGCGCGGGCAAGTAGGACAAGGTAAGTGTCCTTATTTAACCACTTACCTACTGTGCACCTACACCCCCTTCCTGCCCAGACAAAATATAAGCTTCCGGCACTGCGTCGTATTAACTGACAATTGCGCGGTCGTGCGACGTGGCTCCCAAACAAAATTGGCGTCCTTTTTTTCCCACAAATAGAGCTTTCTTTTGGTGGTATTTGATCACCTCTGCGGTTTTTATTTTTTGCGCTATAAACAAAAATAGAGCGACAATTTTTAAAAAATGCAATATTTTTTCCTTTTTGCTATAATAAATAACCCAAAAAAATATATAAAAAAAATATTTTTTTTCCCTCAGTTTAGGCCGATACGTATTCTTCTACATATTTTTGGTAAAAAAAAAATGCAATAAGCGTTTATCGATTGGTTTGCGCAAAATTTATAGCGTTTACAAAATAGGGGATAGTTTATGGCATTTTTTTTTTTTTTTTTTTTACTATTAATGGCGGCGATCTGCGATTTTTTTTATTGGGACTGCGACGTTATGGCGGACATTTCGGACACTTTTCTGACATTTTTGGGACCATTTACATTTATACAGTGAAAAATGCTATAAATATGCATTGATTACTGTATAAATGTGACTGGCAGTGAAGGGGTTATCCACTAGGGGGCGGGGAAGGGGTTAAATGTGTGTCCTATGAGTGTTCTAACTGTAGGGGGAGGGGGGGTGACTGGGGGAGGTGACCGATTGTGTCCCTATGTACAAGGGACACAATCGATCTCCTCTCTCCCTGACAGGGACGTGCAGCTCTGTGTTTACATACAGAGCTCCACGCCCCCGCTCAGTTACTGAGCAATCGCGTGTGCCCGGCGGCGATCGTTGCCGCCGGGCACTCGCACGGGATCCCCGCAGAGCGGCGGGTGCGCGCCGCCGGCGACGCGCGCGCGCCCGCCCGTGGCTTTAAAGGGACATCACGTCATATGACGTGATGTCAGAACAATGGAGTCGTCTGCCCGCCGTCATTTGACGGTGGGCAGATGACAAGTGGTTAAAGTCAGCAGCTACACTGTTAGTAGCTGCTGACTTTAAAAAAAAAAAAAATCGCGGCTGGAGCTCCGCTTTAAGCTTTGACAAAAAAACTTAAAAGCTTAGGGCCAGATTCACGAACACTTGCGCTGGAGTATTTGGATATGCGCCGCGTAACTGTGATGATGCGCCGTCGTTTCTATGTGCCCGTACCCACCAAACTAGATGCGCCCAATAACGGGTCATTTGCGACCGGCGGAACGTTCCGACGCCAGAGTATCGTCAGCGCTTAATTTCGCTGGGCGCATCAGTCGCGCCTATTTGATTTCCCCTGCAAATATGCAAATGAGGGATTTTTCCCAATTCACAAACGGATTAGCACCATACGCTGGCTACATGCGCCGCGCGTACCTCGTCCGTCCGGCGCAAAGTTATTTCTACAAAAGGCTGCTTTATCTTTACTCCAGACGGTCACAGAGTCAGCAGGAGAGCAGCTACAGCAGCGTTACCGACGATAAGAGCTAGCTGAGCACCCCCACTTGCAGGACAACACCTCTGTCCATGCTTGTCTGTCAAATTTTACAGCCATGGAGGAAGACATCATAGGTCTCCATAGCCGAGATGACGGCTGACAGCTCCTGGCCTTTAGAGTTCAGCTTTCTACTGTTGTTTGCGGGGACGGGAGCAGCCATCTCAGAACAAAAGTAACATCACTGCGGGGAGGGGGAGCAGGATATACTTTAGTGCCGGAATGGCGCTTCTACGGGCGCATTTAAACGCCCAACGGAAGGCATTGCGCTGACGTTTCCCGTGAAGTGGTGCCGACGGAAGTTGTGAGCATGCGCACAAAGGGGGCGAGTGGAGCCTCACTCACTGCGCATGCTCCGTGGTTGATGCGCTGAACGTAAGCCTCTGCGCTGGGCTCCGCCCATCATTTACATATGATCACACCCACTTCCCCTTGCGTCGGGTTACGCCAGCGCATTATCGTTACTCTGGCGCAAGTTTACGCGCAACTGCTATGTGAATTACAGGACTTGCGCTGAAAGGGTCTTCAGAGTAACGTAAATGAGAAGCGTTACTCCAGAGGAAAGATACTCTCATCTACCCTGAATCTGGCCCATATTTTTCACTCTCTTGTTTTAGTAAATCAACTCCATCAGGAATTCTATCCTGCAAAAATTACATGCTGCTATGGAGTAGATTAGACAGGAAGTGGCTGTAAAGCGACTGCAGTATATCAGCCGCGCAGAGTTTCGACAAATAAGAAAAAGGTAAAGAAACAGTGATCTGTTTAAAAAAACATCAGTGGTTTGAAATGTTTTACCTGGCTAAAAAATATAAATAAAATATAAAAAAAAAATTATGTATTTTAAATGTGGCCATAAGCAAAAATATGTAGAAAACAGCTATCTATTTCCTTTAACACAGGGAGCAGCCATGACACTCAGCTGTCACAGCATTCTGGGCTTTCTAATAAAGAGGCACATTTACTTTCACTTTTTTCTTTAAAGAAAATAAATAAGAAATAATCTTATAAAGATAACAAATGTATCTGATATACAAAAGGTGTGACGTTCGTCTCCCTCACCGAAACGTAAATATTCAGATCTTTATTTCATGGCATTTCTCTGGAAGCCAGCTAAGAAGCCAACGTAATTTCTTGCCTTCCCGAGACATGTGTTGTTGCTGGGGATGTAGCCATAGAAACTCTGAGGAAAATCTGCTTTCTATCAAATGATTTTACACTGTGTTTTTCCTTCCCTGCTGTTGGACGGAGATAAGTTGAGCAGCTGGAGCCTCCCGCAAAAGAACGAAACGCGTTGTCAGCACAAGACTGAAATGCCATAGAGGAGAGGAGAAAGAAACTTCTTTCACATCTTTCATTCCCTCGTCTTCATCTTCCCGGCAGGGTGACAATCTATGCACTTCTAAACAGAAAGCAGACAGTGCGATCTCACACCATGGCGTATCACTGCCGAAAAGAATAGAAAAAATGTGGAAGAATAGATGGAAAATGATTCGGGTATGTCCTCATCACAAATCAAACAAGGATAGGGGGTTCTCGGGGAGGGCTTTTATCATTGTCAAATGTCCCCAGTTTCTAGGAAAAGTCCTATGTTCTTTTTTTTGTTCATGTTCTTGGAAGCTTTTGCCTCTGAAAATGGATTCAGCAATACTAAATGTAATAGAGTAAAACCTTGGTTTGAGAGTAACTTGGTTGAGAGCGTTTTGCAAGACAAGCAAAATGTTTTAATACATTTTGACTTGATATACAAGCGATGTCTTGATATACAAGTAGCGACATGTCACAACTGAGTATAAAAGAGAAGAGAGGCGCCTCTAAGTGTAGCAATATGGTTACATTTAATGAAGGTACAACATTTAGCAAACCCATATGGTTGATGATTAAAAGAGGCACATCTAGATATGCAGGTATCCGGGGTAAAGATGTCCACATAGAGCGTCTTCCTCACTGCCATCAACGTTATCTCTTCCACTCTGCACTCCATAAGTGCTTCAAGCCTGGCATTCAGATCGCTCTCTTGCAGGGTAGTCTTTACGAACACAATTGCAGACTGAAAGTGGTGAGAGCCAGTGGTGAGGAGGATGGTCTATGTCAGGGATATGCAATTAAGTGGACCTCCAGCTGTTGCAGAACTACAAGTCCCATGAGGCATAGCAAGACTCTGACAGCCACAAGCATGACACCCAGAGACAGAGACATGATGGGACTTGTAGTTTTGCCACAGTTGGAGGTACGCCAATTGCATATTCCTGGTCTATGTGGACAACTTTACTCCAGATGTCTGCATACTATGGGCCAGATTCAGGTAGGAGCGGCGTAATCTCCACTCCGGCGTAGTGTTTGCTGTTTACACTACGCGGCCGCAACTTTTACGGGCAAGTGCTGTATTCACAAAGCACTTGCCTGTAAAGTTGCGGCGGCGTAGCATAAATGGCCCGTCGTAAATCAAATTGGGCGTGTAGGGGGCGTGTATTATTTAAATTACGCGCATGCGCCGGCTTGTGAATTTATCCCAGTGCGCATGCTCCAAATCACGACGCAAATACTCAATGAAAACAACGTGAACGTCACTTACGCAAAGCCCTATACGCAAACGTTTTACGTAAACGACGTAAACTACGGAAAAATATACACTGGCACCATGTCCATACTTAACATTGGCTGCGCCTCATACAGTAGGGGTAACATTACGACGGACCTACGCTTACGCAAATGATGTAAAAAAAAATGCGTCGCGGGCTCGTCGCGGCGCGTTCGGGAATCGGCGTATTAGGCTCATTTGCATATTTTAGATGGGAACACCACCTAGCGTCCAGCGTAAATATGCAAGTTAGGTATGACGGCGTAAGAGACTTACGCCAATCGGATCTGATAGAAATCTATGCGTAACTGATTCTATGAATCAGTCGCATAGATAGGAGGGCTCAGACGCAGAGATACAACGGTGTATCTGGAAGATACGCCGTCGTATCTCTTTCCTGAATCTAGCCCTTAGATGTGCCATGTAAGTTGTTAAATGCACCTTCATTAAATGTAACCATATTGCTACACTTAGAGGCGCCTCTCGTCTCTTTATACTCTGTAGCTGGATTTTGCTTCTAATCCCTTGTGGAGGCTTCCATTTGTGGATAGACATTTTATTGTTATACAACCTATCACATTGCTATAATCTTTATATATGGACTATAAACTGAAGGACCTATGAATAAATAGTTGTGGAACGAATCATTTGAGTTTCCATTATTTCCTGGTGCCTTCATGGCAGCATACATATGGTTGGTGGCTTCGCCCTCATCCAACCCACAGGACCAATTATAACTCTTTAAAAGAGCGACAGCCTCCCCTCTGACATTCTTTTTTCTGTCCTCAAACCTGCAGGATCATGGATCACATGGTTTCAGCCTTACTAAGCCACTGTGTTGGCCAGCCATTACAGGTTCATGCTCCCCTTTAGGAAGAAGTCCCC